>JAHSUH010000581.1:567500-685000 GCA_025388415.1 Cynanchum wilfordii
TGATCATTTATGGAAACTCAGCATGTAGAACAACATCTTTGGTCTATGTTTCTTACAAGTAATGGTTGCTTTTATCCTTATGGTTGAATTGATAGAGTTTTGTTCGAGGGTGATGCTTCTAATGTTATTTTGGCTCTGAATGGATTGGCGTCGTTTGATGACTGGAGGGCTTTAGATTCTTTGATTGCTGGTAGAAAGCTGCTTTCTACTCATTTTTTGTGGCAATTATCTTTTACTCCCAGATCTTGTAATAGTACTGCTCATCACCTAACTCGTTGGGCGAATTCTGTTAATTTTTGTGGCAAAGTCCCTGCGAATCTCCTTGATCCTTTTTTGTGGGGAGATCCGGTTGGCACTTAGTCTGCTGTTTTTTTATTTGGGTTTATTGATATTCCACACTTTTTATCAAAAAAAAAAAAAATTGGTTGCTTTTATCCTTATGGTTGAATTGATGAACATATGAGAACTACCCTTGAATCCAATGTTAATGTTTTGTGCATCCTTAACCATAGAACACTACAAACTGCTCATGGTTGGAGTTAGGGATCTCCTGTTACATATTTCTTGAAAATGGACACTGGAAATGTTTCATGCGTTTTATTTTGTGGATGCTCATTATTGTGGTCAATCAAGTGCAGGGTATATCAATTGCTGGGAGAGTCTGGAACATACTACGGTGTACGATTCGGGAAGAGTATCCCATGGGCGACAGAGTTTCCATTTGGAGTTATTAAGGATCCTCAATATGTTGGTAGTATTCTGAGTCTTATTGCTTGTCTATCTTGGGTTCCCTTCACATATATTCTATTGTGGGTGTTTGGCTACATTTTCATGATACATTTGGAATCGAAAGAAGACCCGACTACACGAGCAAAGCCAATTTCTTGAGCCTGTGAGTAAGAATACTGCTGGTTGAGACATGGTATTGTTGAGCCAAGTGACCCTGTCTGCCAAAGATGCCTTGAATTGGCAACTCTTGACTATGTTTTAGCACTATTGAGAGTGAATAACAAATGTATTTGTGAACAACTTTAAAAGCTATTTTTCTAAATGCAAACATGAGGAGCTACTTTTTCAGACAAAGAAAGCAAGCAAGCAAGCACCATTGCAACTGAAAATTTCACTGAGGAATTACAACTAGCAAATCCACATATACGTTTTCAGATATTCTGTACCTACAACATGGTTTTTGCAAAACAAATCAGAACATCAGAAGAGAAATCAAAATTAGACTTTTTGAAATACCAAAGTTAGTATGAGAATTAACTCGAGGTTGCATGTAGACCATATTCTTAATCACTATTGATGCAAATGGCGCCGACGAACGCGACTAAGTTTTCTACTGCGATAATTTTCATATTTTCTATATTTTCTAGGGCTGTCATACATAGTACGGGTTCTAATGATTGCATGTGGCAACCATTTGGTAATTGACCTTTTAGGACGTTTTGATCTCTCATATGCCTTAATTAAGCGCCTGCAACTCGCTAAAAACCGCCGCATACGAAAACTCTGGTAGCGTGTAAATAAAGACTTGACCATGTCTCTTCCAACGGCAATGATATCCTCACCAAGGAGCATAAGAATGTACTGAAACGAAGGCAACATATGAGAAAGAATGCAGCTTTTAGTTAATAATATTAGCCATAGCAAATTACTTGAAAGAGTAACAAATCAATAAACACAAAAGATGAGCATGAATACATCTTTCTCAACTGGTTAAGATTTTCAAATGTCAGAATCATTAAGAGAGAGATTACCGCAATGACAAAACCAGTGAACCCTAAGATCACATGAAGATTTTCATCTAGCCACCCCAAAAAGCTCATATCTTCTGATTCGCCAGGACTAGAGAAATCATCACCACCACTGCCACTGCCCCCGCCACTGCCACTGCCACCACCAGTATTTTCCCCACCACTTCCTCCATCGTAAAATTCCTGTTTTTGAATCTGCTGCCGCAAAAGATCTTCTACTGATGACTCCTTCCTCAAGTTACTCATTGCTTTTTCCAGAGATTTCCATGGAGAAACCTGCAGGTAATTCATAGCGCAGCAGGTTCCACATTATGCACATTTGGGAATTCTTTTGGATGCTATGTTCATATCCATACAAAGAACAAAGTTTTGGTTCAATTATTTTAGAAGGAAAATTGTAAGTTCCACGTGAAAACACATACACAGAGAAACTAACAGAGTCAAGCTGCAGATAATGAATCTAAAATCTTCATTCGACAGATTTCGTACAACGATTGCAGTCAAGGAGCAATTTCATGTCCAGGACCTATATGAGGCTGAGTTCTTAAAGACTTTGAACAAAAGAGCAGGAAGAATGAATAGGAATAGAACACATCAACTACAAAGAGACTTGTTGAAAACTTTGTCTGGTTGGAGCTTTAAACTTCTCAACAAGCTCATCACAACAGCCAAATCATACAGGCTACAGATTCATTTAATAAATTTTATAGGAGTAGAAATTACTCTAAGTACTAGGACACACATAGGGAAAGTTTTTGAAGGAAATTAACTTTTCAGCCAACTGTGACCCTACTTTTAGCAGGGAGGTTTCAAGATGATTATACTGGCAACAGGAAAAATATTAGCCTATGCAAACAGAAAAATTTAAAGGGATTACACAAAGCTGCATTTCTCACTCTACAAAAGAATATAAATTGCTCGCTTACAGGAAATAAATATTCAAGACAACTTTTACCTCGGCATCATTCTCTAACTTCCCTTCCCCTCCAAATATGCAGGCAGGTGTAGATTGCTTACACCCAGATGTAATAGGTGTAAATTTCCATGGTTTCACATGGATTTGTAGGCCCAGGTAACTTGATGAGCTGGCAGCCAAGTTCAATGAGACCTTCCGAATTTGAGGACGCTGCAGTGACAAAATGCATGGTGCTGAAGAATCATAACGTAATTGGTTTGCTATTGCATAGGTACAGCTGGTGGGCTGGACGGTGGTTAACTGAATGCAGCTCATCAGGATAAATAATATGTCACTTCAAAGACCACATGAAGTTTGAACAACTTGTATCGTCTGTTTCGGTGCACCAAATATCAAATAACCTGGAGAAACTAATTTAACTGTAACATGTATATTAAATATTAGTTCAATACAGTGAGAAAGACCAGTGCAATGCCATTGAGAGACAAATATCAGATTGATACCAGCGGCCTCTGGTCAAGAAATCTTGTCAATTTTAGACTTGACACATGAATTAATAAACTGTTAAAATTTAAAAAGAATATAAGTTAAAATTATTTCAATAATCTGTCTTTGAAATATCAATTTACTATTTTTTATTATCCCTCTCCTTGCTCAGGTTAATGGTACGGTAAATTAGGAACAAAAGCATTATTATATCATCAATATAAAGGATTTATTAAAAAGAACAGGTAAATTGGACAAACAAAAATAGAGAGCATTGACAAAATATTCTGACTAGAGGAAGTATGATCAAGGTTTCCATGTTTGTTTCAAAAAAATAAATAAATAAATAAAGGAGGAAAATAATAGCTGATTAGTCTGGAACAATGTTAGCTGATAATCTTAAGAGCATATTAAATCAGAACAGATCAGACCAAACAAGACAACAGACTAAAATCAGAAAAGACCATTTACGAACCATATCTATACCCCTAGCAAATCCAATTAACCCACCTAACTTTTAAAATATTATCACCCTAAGGGGAGAAAACAAAGTTATCAGAGGGAATTCAGTGGATAACTCAAACTCAATGTGACTGACATGAACTCATATAGCGGAATCACAATAACTATCATCCATTCCACTATATATTTCTCTTCAAAAGCAAAATAAACGTGCTTCCAAACAGTATGGTTTCATTAACTTACTCTGAAATCATAATGAACTTAATTCCATATGTCATTGATATTTATAATGCCTGTCAAACAAAGCTGTGTAGAGGATTTTGGGGGCCTTAGCCAAAAAATTTTATAAATTTAAATAATAATAATAATAACAATACGATTATTAAATAATTACCTTTTATTTTTCTAGGTAATAAATGCTCTTTGTGGCAGTTGAAACAAATTTTACTTTGGCATTTGGGCATGGAAATGAAAATGCCGAACAATCTATATTCACAACATATTTTCTCAATGGCAGCAAAAGAACATAATTGAAATAGTAATGCAGAAAAGATTATTCCAACAAATCAATAGAGTACGATTAAACCATCACAAGCCATAACTAAGAAGTATAAGTGAAGCAGGAAACTAAAACAATTAATTTTATCCCAAATCACATTTCGAGATAAAATTTGAAATAAAAATTATAAAAAAAAAAAAAAAAAAAAATTATACAGATACCTCAATCTAAGAACTTAAAAGCTTTGATTTGACGGCTCTTCGGATATGAACACTGCTTCTTATGCGAAAATGAGACGGAGAAGGAGGAGGAAAATGGAAGTGCCCAACTGAACTCGGAGAGAGTGGTTCTGCCGGTTGTTTCCACGAAGAGAAAACAAGATAGCGAAAAGGGCTATGTATACGTAATCCATTGTTGACATTTGATGGACTGAAACTGATTGGGCCTCATTTAATTTACTTCGATTTCAAGCCCAAGTACATTGTGACCCACTTACTTTACATGGTTTATTCAATTTATTTTTTTCTAAGGGCGAGATGTCTTAAATGGATCACAAATTATTAAAAAAATATATTTAAGTCAATTCATATTCAGAATAATTTCGTTCAAATCAGGTTGATCCCTTACAAAAAAAAATAAAGCTTTAGCTCCAAATCTGCATACATGAGTTGAAGTTCGAACTTTCAACCTCACTTAAATTAGAAGAACTCTTTTTATCAGCTTACATGCGTCTTCGAGTTATTCAATTTATTTTTTATATAAAAGATGTTTATATAGTAACTAATCTCATCCCTTAATTATAAGGTTGAAAATTTAAATTTTGCCCGATAAAAATTGAGCACATCTTGTGCCAACCATTTTTTTGTGTTTACTATTCTACTATTCACACTAATATGAATTCTATTGTACTAATAATCTAACTAATATTAATTATTACGAGGAACAAAAGAAGAATCTTGTTCCTTTTTCAAAAGAGAATTTTAGTGGATTCTTCATGTAATATATATATTACCATGGCATAAATGAGATGATCGTAAGGAATTTTTTTAGCTTAAATGACATTACAAGATTTAAAAACTCGTACTCATATATATACAATTGTGCAATTCGTATTATTTATGGAACAAAGGAAAATTAAAAATTGGACATGTTTAGACAATGTAGAATTTCAACACACAATTTTACACAAGACTATTTAGGAGGAGAAAAGACTTTTTTTTTTTTTTTTTTTTTAGGCAGTAGCCAGAGCAAGGGGCATGGAGAAAATCTGGACTGTATTCTTAACAGCTTCAACATCAATATCTATCAAATTTCCAGTTTTAGATGAAACTAATGCACATTTCTTTTCTTCTGCATTCGGGACGAACAGTTTTGCCTTATCATCAGAGCAGAACAATCCAATACTGCAACACAACACAAGAAATAAAAGATATCAGAAATTTCAGTTTCTTCTCAATCTATAGTAGTAGTAGGTGTTTAAAAAGATAAACCATTTCTTTTTTTCTTTTACCTTGGCTTTTCACGAGCATTTGCAAGTTGGATTGCTGCTGTATTTGTTGCTATTACCCCAGCTGAATCATTTATAAGAGCAGCCAACTGAAATATATATATGTATATTAACAAAGTACAAATGAAAGTATCAGTACTATGTATCTGTTGATTTTCAAGAAACAATATGAATGTTAAAAGAAACGAACCTGTCCAGGAGTGGTAATGAACACTATACTTGCATCATCTCCAACAACATCCTCGACGTCTTCTCTGATTTTCTCGTGTGGGATGACAAAAACCGGCTTCAGACCACTGTTTTGAAGCAGTAAAAAGTCAGGATGGAATTCCAGTTTTAATCTACCAGAACAGAAGTGCAAAAAATGTCATACATACTTAATGGCATTAGTAATCTCAGCCCATTTTTCGATTGGTAGTAAGCTATCAGTATCACCCCTAGACTGCATAGAAGCTTTTGAATCAGATTTTATCCCATGAATCACTATATATTTCCCTCTTTGTACACCTGCAGCTGTGTATTTTGCTTCAACGACTTCCTTAATCTTTCTTGAGATTGACACCTTCAATGGAGGAACTTTGTGTCTGGGTACCTTCCGACCTGGTCTCCCTAACCAATATTCCATCTGGTGATACCTGAATGAGTATTGAATTAGTAAATCATACTGTATTTGAGAGGTTTTTTTGTTTCCTTCAGTCTAACTTACATATGAAAACCACCCTCGGACAGATTGGTACTATCCGGGGTGAATGTTTCCGACAAAAGTAAGCCTGCTCCTGCAGCATTTACATTTGGATATACATAGCTAACACGATCCCTGGCTGTCGATAAAAACAAGAATGTGGCATGCCCAAGTCCAGCCAGTTTAGTTGACAAAATCATATCATAGTACCTGTTCTGCAAGTGAGTAAAAGGAAACATGAATTTAAGAAATCATGCAAATAAAAAATCAGTCTTTTCTACATTTCCCATTTGTGTGGAAATACTAAATCTTGTAATGATCCCAGATCAGACTACTTCTTCCAGCTTATCCCACTTGCTTATTCAGCATGGTTATATATATATATAGATCAAAGAAGGATCAGAAGAGTGATGAGTTTGTCCAAACCTTAATTACTCCAACAAAATCAAGATATTCAGCTGGTTCAGGAAATTCATCATCCGGGTCATAGACATTAGCCCATCTAACATTCTTATTCAATTCATAAGTCTGTTTTCCTCTGGCTGATGCCACAATATCAATTTGAACACCAGGGTATCTATCCTTCAACAACTGAATTGCAGGAAAGAACAGTAAATTCTCATAAACACCACCAGAAATCACACAACAACACCTTCGGACATCTCCTCGGACTTTCAATCCTAAAGAAGCAACTTCAACAGCATATCCCATTGGAAATTTCAAGAACCCATATGGATTATCTGGGTTATCAGGAGGTCTTGGATCTTCTTCTTGCTTACCTTCAGAGTACATAGATCCATACTCCATCTCTGGATCTTCACCGTCATCAAAAGGGTCCAGCCATGGATTTTTCTTCTTGGCATTTGGCCTAATCTTGTTGCGTGATGATGATCTTTGGGTACAGACATATTGTTCTGATTGAAAGGTTAGAAAGGACAAATTGTTTAAATTTGTTAAGGGAATTGAAGAAGGTGGAGAAGTCAGAAATGGTGAAGCACATTTTGGTAGTAGAGAAGTTGCAGCCATTTTTTTTCTTTTTTGTTAGTTTTTTCCTTTTGCCATTGCCATGAACCAGTGAAGTATAGGATAGAATTAATGAATAAATTTTTTCTGGGTTACTTTGGCTTGGAAATTTTGCCAAGTGGAGTGGACGTTGGATTTGAATGTGTGACTACCAGGATAGTTGGATAAGTGGGCCCCATGCCCCAATTATCCACTCCATCGGCCGTCGGAACCGCCGTTCTCAGCTTATTTAGGGTTTCACCGCCGTTTTTATATATATATATTATTGAGTTAATACGTGGCAATTATTATTATTGTTTTTTAAAAATTAATAAAAAAAAAGAATAGATAGAAATTAATTTAGTATTTTTAAAATGTTTAAGGTATTTGGTACAAGAAATATTAATTGGACTGTAATGGTTGCCGTCCACTCAACCTTAAAAAAAAAAAAAAAAAACCCCCAATTTTAAATTATACTGAATAATCATTTGATATTCACAATAAATAATTGAAATAATTCCCCAAAATAATCAATTCATTAACTCATATGTTTGACCAAAAAAAATTAAATATTTAAAATTTATTTAATTAAAATGATCCTCACATAAATATTTATTGTGACGTAAAAACAAGAGTAGTGAGATTTTCTATTGAGTAAGAATTGAGACTTTATGAATATAACTAAAATCGAATTTAAATTAATCAAAATAGTAATTTCAAATATCGATAGTGTAACAAATATTCAGAAATTAAATCCCAAAAAAAAAATCATTTCCTTATATATATATATATCAAGGGTAGATATTATTTATTTTATTTTTAGTTTTGAAGATTACTACAACTACTTGACAAACTTAATTCTTAGTATTAATAATATATGTTTGTATTACCTAATGCGTTCAATAATTGTACAATTGGAAGAAAACACAATATATATATATATATATATAACCTAAATTTGATCAAAATCGTGGTCCAATGCCTAGTTAACCTATCTAAAATATAAAAAATAATTACTAGTACTACGAAAACAATATCATCCACAACAACATTAAAATAATAAATATACGGTATGATATAAGTAGTTCAATTATTCATAATCCAAGTCATAGTTTTGGATAAATTTCCAGCTGTTTGACTAACACAACTTCCTTAGTTTAAACATAACTCCACTTTATTTAAAACTCACGATTTTGTATAATGAAAAAGTATATTATAAATATTATTCAAATTAAAAAATTTAACATTCGCTCGGAGCGATACATAGTCTGGTATATATATATATATTTATATGATACTTCGTCTCACATCAATATAATAAGTGAATGTGTAATGGTATATAAAAATAGTTATACATACTCATAATCAATTCGATGTATCTTTTTTTGTACAGTAAAAATAATACCAAGTAGTTGACCGTAAGTATAAATCCATAGTCACAGCACCAGCTTCTCTTTCTTTCCTTTTCTTCCATCTCAAGCATTGTGTGTCTATATATATATATATAATATATATTACATTTTTCAATAAACTATTTCAAATTACAATTATCTTAAAAAGTTTGACAAAAACAAGAATTAAATAAGGGATTCCAAGGCCACGTCGGACACCTACTCAAAGGGCTCTTCGATGACTATGCGGGCCCCATCACCGAGAAAAACAAACAAAATAAATAAATGAAGATATACATAGGAAGTGAGGAATAAAACAAAAGAAGAAAAAAAAAAATGTCCAGAGACAAGAAAACAAAACACAGAAAAAGGCCCAGAGACTACTGCATCCGTCTGACGTGGCAACATTTGAGTGGTGACATTTTTCATACTCTTCCCTCATTGGAGGGGTCTTTTTGTATCTAGAAACATCCTTACGTAGCAGCCGTTGGTTTTCTTTGGATCCGACCGCTCCAAAAATTTCCCCTACCTGGCCTTCTCTCTCTCTCTCTCTTCCCAACTACTTACTGCACTACTCTGCCCCCTGCTTTGTCTCGTCATCATCATCCATCATCACAAATGTTCCTGCTTCTAGGGTTTTTGTTCCCCCATCAAATCACAATGCACTGCATTGTGTTTCTCGCTTGGAATCCTCAACCCTGAATTTAGTAGCTGGTGATTTTCTATTTTGTTTTTATTTGGGTTTCAACTGATTGTTGGATTTGAGAATTTTGGGGGGTGTTTATCGTTTTTTGAGTGGGAAATTGAGGTAGTGTGGAGTGGAGTTTTGGTTTAATTTGATAAATGTCTGGGCCTCCGAGGGTAAAATCGATGAACCAAGCGGAAACAGAGGAAAGACCTGTTCTTGGTCCGGCAGGGAACAAAGCGAGATCCGCAGTGGAGTTGCGGAAGCCGGTGATAAAGCCCAAGATTAGTGTGTCCAAGGCGCTAGAGACCGATGAGAAGAAAGCTCCGGTTGCTGTGGAAGATTTGTCACCGTCGCCCAAGAAGAAGTTTGGGAGCTCTGTCTCGTCCATTATGAGGCATCAGTCTCAGCAGCAGGAGCAGAAGTCGTTTTTATTAAGGTCTAATTTGTCAATGAATGCTTCGTGTTCCTCGGATGCCTCAACTGATTCTTCTCACAGTCGAGCATCCACTGGCCGGATTAGCCGGAGGACCATGACACCCACCCGGATTCGGCGGAAGACGCAATGCGGGTCCAAAATTGAAAAATTCGAGAAAGTGGATAAAAATTGTGGTGAGGTTGAGAGCGTTGCAATGCTGGGAAAGGGTGATGATTCTGTGGCTAAGAAAAGGTGTGCTTGGGTGACAGCAAATACTGGTAAGTCCAGTGTCTCTTTCACTGAGCAAAATTGCTTAAAGGTTAAAAACTACCTGCAATTTCAGTTAAAAGATGTGATTTTGAATATTGGTGTTTTGGGTTTTTAGTTTCTAGGGATAGTGAGGTGGTATGGCTTAAAATGTAGATTTTATTCGTAGATGAAATTTGACTCATGATTTTTAGCTCTAACCTGATTTCAATTTTGAAATGCAAGTTCACTTGAGATACACCCAGGGGGTTTAATGATTCATGAAACATTTTGATATGTATTGGGGGCATAATGTGGATTTTGGGCTACTAAAATGATCCATACTGAAAGTTGCAAAGCGTCCCATTAAGAATTTTGCACCATAGGAGCAACGTATGAGGATGGGCTCTTGACTATCATCCACATGGTTCTTGTACATATTATTTTGTTTGTTAATGCATTTATATCCCACTGCCTTGCCATAGTTTCCAGTTGCTACAAGATTTATCATGAGATCAGACGTTTATATTGTCCCTGCATTGGTTCTGAAGTGGTACAGATTTAATTTCTTGATGCATCTATGGATTTCATGTTCTGTGTTTTATTTTAGGAGTCAGTTTCAATTTTTATAGAAAAAAAAAATATATATTACTTTTATGATTATATAGTTCTTCATCATCATCTTCAGAGTTCATTTGTTTCTAATTAAAACCATCCAAATTGTATTCTTTTCCTGCCTTAATATAACTATTTCCTCTATAGAAACATTTCCCCAAATGTAAATTTGTCTCTTTGTAAAATATGTTGGGCATGATTGATTAGTCTTGTGTCCTATATGAGGTAGCCTTTTTTGAATAAGCTCCTTTTGCTCATCAGAGACATTAAGCTTGCCGTGTCTTTTGAATCTTTTATCCCAACCTCGATTAGAAAGAAGTCCTATTTTGTTTCTTTATCAACTTTGTGTTATGCTTGCCCTACCAGAGTATCACATCATATGTAGTTCCATCAACTTTACTATGTTTTTTTTTTTTTGATGAATATCAACTTTACTATGTTACTGTTCAGCATTTAGGGAAACTTGTAGTGATGTAGGAATCAACTGAATCTCATACTAGTGAGCACGATATCAACTGATTAACAGTCATCTCTTTTTGCTTCTTTCCACACCTATATATCATATCACTGGCCTATACTGGGGCCCAATCTGCTATGTTACATTTTCTGACCCACTTTAGCATACTTGTTTCATTTTCCTCGTGAGTCTAACTGTTTACTAATTCATTCCTGCATATCTAGATTAATAGAAAAGGCATAGATTGGCTATACAGAAATAAAATGTTTGTTGATGAATTTCATTTTAAATTGATCACGGGAGGTGTACAAATGTATTTTTGGGGGTTGGGGGAGGAGATGAAAACTTGCAAGTAGAACAAAGATTCTGTCTGTTTGGCATGTTACTCACGATCTTAATAAAATTTTAATCCTATTATTCTTCAATTTTTCTAAGTCTTGACTAACATTTAATGGTTACAGAATCCCAGTTCCCTTGTATCATCAGGTTTTTGGTGATTGTATCCTTGTCACTGCTCTCTACATAGTGCAGTCATGTGAACTCTCTTCGATGCAATTGCATTAAAGGCAACCCGGTTGCACTTTGTGCTTCTGAATTATTTGATAAAATTGTATTCTTGCTACTGACATTTTCCAACTATTTTCATTTTCTAAAAGAACCTTTTTATGCTGCTTTTCACGATGAGGAATGGGGAGTTCCAGTCCATGAAGATAAGTATGTAATCCATTATGGCCCTTTTGTTGTTTATTTGTGATTCCCCACTATGAAACAGCCTTATCTGATGGCTTCTCAGATCTCAGAATTCATTTGATTGTTTTTGACAATATGCAGGAAACTTTTTGAATTGCTCAGCTTATCCACTGCATTGGCTGAACTCTCATGGCCCACAATTCTCAATAAGAGGCACATATTTAGGTACATTTAAAGTGGTCTCTTCGTGCCTTTGGACTTTTAGGATGTTCAAGCCTACCTTCCTAATGCACCTCAAGTTATTGATTTAGTTGAATATAACTGGATGCAGAGAAGTTTTTCAGGACTTTGACCCAATAGTGGTCTCAAAATTAAATGAAAAGAAGATAGCTGCCCCAGGAAGCCCTGCTGGCTCTCTTCTCTCCGACCTAAAGCTGCGAGCAATAATTGAAAATGCACGCCAAACTTGTAAGGTATGGGCCATTTCTCTGTAGACTTCTTCCATTTTGATCCTTTCCTGCACCATTACATCTACCCATGTATGTATGACATTTGACTTTTCATACTTCAGCTGCTCCCATAGAGGTTTAACAAATTGACACTCTGTTATATTAATTTGATAGCCTTTGAACAGAAAGATCTGCTTGAAACTTTCCATATCTCGAACATTGAGTATTTAACTTGACCCCATTTTCCTGTGTTACTTAGAATGAATAGTCATCATTACCTTCTTTTCAAAATTTATATCTTTTAGAGTTGAAAAGTCTTCTCAAGAAATAATCTTTAGACTATGCATTGTTTTCTGAATCTTTATTAGTATGCAATATTTTTAAAATGGAGGTAGTGGAGCAGTTCATGAGGTGTTGTGATTGTGATGCAGGTAATAGAAGAAGTGGGATCTTTTGAGAAGTATATATGGGGTTTTGTAAGTTACAAGCCTACAGTTAGTAATTTTCGGTATCCCAGACAAGTTCCAATTAAGACATCAAAAGCTGAGACCATCAGCAAAGATCTTGTAAGAAGAGGGTTTCGAGGCGTCGGACCAACAGTAGTGTACTCATTCATGCAAGTAGCTGGAATCACAAACGACCATCTTGTAACTTGCTTCAGATTCCAGGATTGTATAGCTGCTGCTCTGGCAGCAGATGAAAGTGATAAAGGTGGTGATGGCCTAATTGCGAAAATTGAAGGAAAAGAAACGGAAGAGGATTCTTCTTCTGAAGAAGTGGTGGGAGTGGGATTAGAAAGAACAATAATAGATGTCTTGAATTTATCCACGTAGAAGTTGAAATTGATATAAATTATTTGTAGAAGGCAATGTATCCCATCCTATCCATATATATATATATATATATATATTTCTACGAGTGATCTTATGTACAAATAATCAGTCACATTTACTTTGTTCATTGCATTGTAAATCAAACCCCCCAAAAAAAAATGAGGTTCAGAATTTGGTATCTTGGCAAAATTTCCTTCCTTCCTTCTTTCCTTCCAGCCGCCTTTTGTACCGAGTCTTTCTATCCCATGGCTATTATGAGCTTGGAAAAACTGACTCTTTCCTGAATACCAAAGGGTTTTGGCAATTTGCATATGTTATAATCAAGAAGCAATTTTGGCCTAAGTTTGCTTCCCCAACAAGAAAGGACGGCAGAAAATGTTAAACATTAGGACATAGACATTTTACGTAATATTTATCCAAAACCCTAGACTGTGAAAGATCATTATTCATAAGACGAACTATTATTGGAAAACTTCAAAATAGCTTTTTTCAAAGAATTTTCTTTTCATCCTTTTAAGAAAATTCTTTTTTTTTTTTTTTTTTTTTTTTTTGACAAAAATTACAGAGAAGGAAATCATCAAATCTAAAACATTTCGTTAAGACTAAATCTGGAGAGAAGAATATTCATCCGAATCTCCAAAATCCAAAACCCAGGATGATACGATGTCGTCTTTTTTCAACATCTGGTTTTTCTTCGGGGGGGACTTTTAATTGAAAGAACCCCCCCAATTTAAGTTTCCAATCACCGTCAAAACGGCGTCGTGCCTTGACTAACTAAACATAGGAGATAAAATTCGTCCCTAATAAATATATATATATATATACATATACATCAAAATCAAAATTTCCGTTCACTTCACTTCACTTCATTCATTAATATCTCCAAAAAATTAGTCAAATGTCCAAAATAAATTCGACAACAATCCTTGACTTTTCCTTTTTTCTTATTACCACTTTTCTGTCTGATTATGCTGGAGAAATTTTCCGGAAATGGCGGCTGCAAGTGCTGCTTTGAAGCTCGGATCTTTTGTCAAGGAAGATGCCATTTGTTCGATCAGAAAATGTTGAAACTGCTGCGGCGACGATTCCAATTTTTTTCGGATTAGTACAAGAATTCCTTCCTCCTCCTTGTTCTTGTTGTTCTTGGTGGTTTATGGCGGCTGCCTTCGTTTTCGTCAGATCCAAAGTAATGGTCGGTCCGGTTGAGCTTACACTCACAGAAGTCGAACATGGAACTGAATTATTTCCCAGTGCAGTTGCTACACAACGACTTGAAGTCGCGGTTGCTGTTTCCGCTTTTGATGATGGATGTGGATGGTTGTGCTCTCCTTCATAAGTCGCTACTAGTATTGATTGATCTTCTACGCTTCTTTGCACCTGTTCATATTATACATCATATAAAGAAATTTATGATCAGTTTTGGCTACCTTTATTTATATAGCATACAAGAAAATACGAACCAAGAATTACCTTTTTCTTGACAGGGCAAGTAGGGGCAAATGAGCATTTGAAGTAAGCTCTAGGAGAAGGATTATCTCTAGTGACCTTTTGACCATATTTCCTCCATTGATATCCATCTTTCACAATCTGTATAATTAATTAATCATTAATACATGAAAATTAATGAAGTTTAATTAATTGAGAAAGGAAGGAAGGAAGGAAGGAAGGACTTACAAGGCTTGTATCAGAAGCTTCTGTTCGGACATAAACTCGAGTAACCTTTGCTTTTATGTGCTCTTCTCTTGGTTTCTTGCATGAACCTTCATCACTGGAACTACTTTCTGATGGACCAATATTATTATTATTATTGTTATTTGTTGTGGATTCTGGGATTAATGTATTATCATTGTTGTTGATATCAGCAGCAGCAGGTGATTTTCTCTTCTTGGAAGCACTACTGGTTGATGAAGATGGATTCTTGCTCATATAATCTACCAAATGTTTTCTCAAAGCATCGTAATTCTCGCACATCACTGTCAACATTTGTGTTAGCTTCTGGTTTTCAGCACTCACTCTGTTTAATTCCTCCACCAAAGCACCCGCCTGCAAATAAATTGTTCAAGATTCTCAATTTATGGGTTTTTTGAATAATTAAAGAAGTTGAAAAAGATTAAACCTTTTTTGGGAAATGAAGCACAAATTTTAAAACTACTGACCTCTTCTTTGACAGGCAATTTTCTTCCCAACTGATCAATAAAATTGCTTTGAGCCTCTTGTTTCTGCAATAATAATAATAATAATTAAACATCTTATTATAAGTACATATATATATATATATTATATATATATATATATATATATGTCTGTGTGTGTGTGTGTGCCTTGATTAGAAGAAAAAAAATAATCATCTGCTTGAAAACTCTCAGGGCGAACATACCAGGTGGGCATCATCAAGAACTCGCCGAGGCTTGAGATTAAGATCCAGAGATGTATCAATCAAACTCGTGTATTCCATAATTTATCTTTAATTTCCAAATACCCAAAATCTTGAAATTAAGCAAGAAATTTCAGTGAAGCAGATAAAATTTATAATCTCTTGAGCACCAATAAGTACAACTCTGTTTCTGATTCTGATTCTGATTCCAAAGTAATCACACAAGTATAGTATATATATATGGTAAGAGAAAAAAGGCACACAAGTTGGTATTGAGGAAGAAGGTAGGAAGGAAGGAAGGAAGGAAGGAAGGAAGGAAGGAAGAGTCGGTTTGTGAAATAAGGTGGGATGACTCCTTTTTCAAGGATACCAGTAAAATATTTATAGAGAGAGAGAGGGGGGGATGCAAATTGAGGTTTCTACTACTAAGAAAAAGAAAAGAAATAGAAAAACGTAGGAAAAGTAGTGTTTTTTTCGTGTCGGTCGTGACGCTGAAAGCTTCCAGTTTTTTCTTCCTTTGCCTTACACATATATATATATATATAGAGAGAGATATATATAGATATAGAGAGAGAGAGAAAAGAAAATTAAAGAAAGGAAAAGGTTGGATGAGAGATCTTGAAAGTCTTGGTAGTAGTACTAGTAGTAGTCAAGTCAAGCCCACCTTTAGGAATTAGGAAAGAAGAAGTACATTCACCCTTACTTTCCTCCAATTAATTTATTAGGCATATTTTTATATATACATATACATACATATATTATATATATTATGTATGTCCACATTTGAAGTCTGATTTGACCTAATCCCACCTCTTTTTCTCTTCCTTTGTTCTTTACTTTACTATCATTTTACAATATTAAACAAATTTTCATTTCTCGTATTATTATATTTTCTCGTATATCGAAACTATATTGAATATGTATTTATTGATACATAAGAATAGATACTTATAATTAAATTGAGATATTTTTTAAGTATAATAAAGAATAATATTAAATAATTCTCAAAAAAAAATAAGAATAATATTAAATAATTGACCCTATAAATTATCCGAGAACTCTTGTAATATCGTGACTAATTACACAATGTTTTTGTAAAAAGTTCTTAAATTTTAATATTAAGTCAAAATAGATGTTCAAGTTTGTACTGATTGAATGACATTTATCTAATAATCAAAATTCTTGAATGCAAATTATTCATTATTTCTTTAAAAAAAAATACAATTGTGCCAAATTCGTAGTCATATTTAACTATAATTATTATGATATGCATAATATAATATATATATATATATATATATATATATCACTAGTGTTTATCCCTTTTGGGGCGAGTATGCTTCAACTATGAAACTTGCTATATTCTTATAAATGGAATTCGAACTCCTAAACTCATAGTTAAAAGATAAAATAAGTAACTATCATGGAAGGGTGTCAAGTGATCGACCGGAATGTGGAATCCGATAGGCTTAACCGAGCACTAGAGTGTATCGGAGAGTCTGAACACTTAGTTGTATATTCTGAATATCTGGTTTTCACTTAGTTTGTTTGTGAGCGTGTGTTACCATTTTATGGAGATATGTGGCCAATCAAGAAGTAACACCTGAAGTGGTTCTTGACTGACAATTTTGAAATGGTAGCTACAAACAGTGTCTATCGGGTCAAGTGATTTAATATGGAATTCAATGAGAATATTTCTGTCAGAGATCATACCCTAAGTGTGTATACTTCTAATCGTTGGTTGGACCTCGGAAGAGTCCACCTCAGACGACCCAACCTACGTGACCTTTATGGAACTTCGATTACTCACAAATATATATATATATATATATATTAGATGAGTAGTGAAGTTTCTACTAGTGTGGGCTTTTCAGTTTTTATTAGCATTACTTTGATGTCACGTTCTAAAACATTTTCCACGTTATGTGTTTGTTTATTTTAATATACAAAGGAGAGAGTGTTGAAACCCACCACCCCCAAAAAGAAACTATTATTGAATTCAATTCAATAATTCTTTTTTATATTTATTTAAATTCTCTCATTTCACCACTTCCAATTAAAATATTTTTCTTTTCCTTTCTTCTACGCGTTTCCTGAAATCATCGTCATCGTTCTTTCTTTCAATAAAATATTTTCCACTTATGGTTCAAACCTGTTTGAAACATTTGGTACATTTTTCTTCCTTGTTTATTTAGTTCATTGAAATATTTCGCCACTCTTGAAATCTTACGTGATAAATAATACTACTTACTAATAATAATAATAATAATAATGTAATAATAGTGTTTAGATGAGTCTGAGTCGAGTCGAACTTTCAATCTTAATTAAGTTAGGAAAGCTCTTAACTAACTTGAGTGGAGGTTTGAGTTAAGATAGCAACAAATTGTTGCAAATAGAGATATATCTCAAAAGATTCATATAAAAAGAAAATAATATGTATATTGTGACCTAAAGTCTCATATCACTTGCATAGGAAATTGACTGAGCGGTTATTAAACATGAGTTTGAAATATTTTATTCAATAACACGTTTTTAAACATATAAGAGTCATTTAAAATGTGTCAAAATGGATAATATTATTAGTTTCTTTATTACAATACGTATATAGAGAGTAATCTCTATTAACCAATTTTTTTCCTCTCCTTTTTTTTTGAAAAAAAAAATCCCACAATTTCCTTATCTTAATTGACTTTCAAATCAAGAAACACACGAGAGGTAGAAATATCACGGATTATTTCTTAAGAATCTATGCATACCTACATAGATACCTATATATACTTTTATATATATATATATATATATATATATATATATATATATATATTATGTGCTTGAACAAGTTCATGGAATCAGACATTCTTGAACAAGAAGATCATCATCATTATCATCATCTTACATTAACTTAACCCCATTTAACTTTGTCTTTCAAAGTTTGAATTAACTTCAAACATCCATTGTATTTAGAGGAAATCAAGAATGTTTCTTGTTCAACTAAATAATATATTTTATATATAATATATATAGATACAATCTTCTATAAAAAGCAAAAGAAATATATACATATATATTACTCAGAAATATATCAAGAAAAAAATGGAAAAGTAATCCAATGGAGAGATCAAATGCAATGAACTGCAAAGTACGTGTCAAAGTTGGCTGGCAACTTTCAAATATATAAATTCCCCTTATTATTACTATTTCTGATTCTTTCTTTTATATATATATATATATATATATATATGTGGATATTCATAAGCCCAATTTGACACACAGAGACACCCACTGAATTTACCTTTATTCACTCTCCTCTCTCTCTCTCTCTCTCTCTCTCTCTCTCTTATATATATATATATATATATATATGTATGTATAGCTGTGCAATTTGTGGCACTTGTGTTAACCTGACTTTGAAAACTTTTTTGAAATCTTCAACATTGGGTCCCCAAGATTACCACCAACCTTATCTGTCTTTTCTTCTATGTTCTCCATTTTATATATATATAGGTATGTATGTATATATTGTTTCCCCTTCTCAACAAAGGAGACCTCTGATTTCGTTTCTTCTTAAACAAAAATATTGTAACATTGACTCTTGTCAACAAAACCTACTTCTTATTTTATTTTATTTTATTGTTAAATCAAAAACTAATTGAGGTAATTAGGAAGACAAATTAACATGATATATAAAATCAATGATTATTGAATTCAATATCTAAATCACTTACCCTACGCATCCTTATTCAATTTGTGTAGATTTTCACTAAGTATTTGGTGTTCATATAGCCATGATATATATATATATATATATATTGTGAGTGTCTAAATTAGCTTAATTTTAAAAAGTTTGTAAGATTTTGAATCTTACCTAAATATTCAAGTCTTAGTATGGAGTCCCAATATCTATCCCCACTCAACTACTGCCCACCCTAACCAATCCAGCACTCCCATTAAAAAGAAAAAGGAAATGAAAAAGAATCAGAATACCTCTAGGGAATGAATCAAAAAGAGAAAAAAGATATTTTTCTATTTAATTAGTAAAGTCAAATGGGGGCAAAGAAAAACTATAAATATATATATTATATTTTTAAAAATTTTCTGATATTTGATAGTTTGAGTAATCTAAAATTAGAGTCATATCGAATATCATTTTTTGGAAAGTTTCTTTAATATTCAGTAATTCTCTATATATAAAACTTGAATTCAAGGAGGCAGCCGCCCTAATCCATCTAGCTCAAGCCTGTCCAACAAAACCGTGTCTTTCAAAAGTCAAAAGAAAAGTTCCAATTAAATGATAATAATAATAATAATAATAAAGTCATTTACCAAAAAAAAAAAAATAATAATAATAATAATAATAAAGTCAAAGCATATTATACAAATATATGTACATATATGATGTGTTCTAATCTTCAATCACCTTAATCTTGATCATCCTGCTAAAACGGAGATGCTTAAGTCAGAAATAAAACGAGAGAAAAAAGATTAGGATTTTTAGAGAATAATTTCACTTACCGTTCTTGTCGTCTAATCTTGTATTTTATAATAATTTATGATGATTGAATAAAAATAGACTTCTAAAGGTTAATGAACCTTGTAATCTTAAAATAACTAGATATGTGGATGTGTTGAAATATCTAAAATATTATGATATAAATATAATATAATAAATATTATGATATCTATCAATATACAGTTCACAAATTCTCCTACGTAGTATATATTACTATTCTTTCTTTCAATTTTTTTTTTTTTTTAAAAAAAAAAAAAAAAAAAAAGAAAATATATATATATATATATATATAATTCATTTCTTGAAAGTTAACTAAGGAGCTAGAAAACAAAGTGGAAAAAGATTTCACAACTAATTTAATGTTTACCTGCCATCTTAAAAAAATTAAAAAAAAAAAAAGAAAAGAAGAAAACCTAATGGAAAATATACAGCTTTGATTTTGAATCGTCTAAGACTGGTCGGAAAGTTGAAAAGGGGTGGCTTTGGATAGTAGAAAATCGTACGTCACAGTCCTGAGGTCATGGCTGTGAACCCACAAAAATTTAAAAAATAAAAAAATCCACCGAAAATTAAATAAGGGACAGCAGAAATTTAGAGAGAGAGAGAGAGAGAGAAAGTCAGAATTGAACCAACCCAGAAAGACTTGAGCATGGACCGTGAACAAAAAAAAAAAAAAAAAAAAAAAAAAAAAGATCAGAAAAAATGGCTCGATAATATGGGAGAATTTTGGGAATTCATTGAACCAGGAAATTATTATGTTATATTTTTCTACGTGTGTCCACATTCATGAACTGGTTTATTAGTCTACTTAATTCTATATATAACTTTCCAAGATTGTCTATATCCATTTAATTACCATATAGAAACAGAAAAAATCCTTTCATTTGAAAAAAAAAAAAAAAAACGAATTATGAATGTTATTGTAAACAATAAAATTTTTCTTTTTGATTATTATTATTTGTAAAATAAATAATAAAAATATAAATGTCATAAGATAATATATATTTTGATGTTGAATTCGAATCTTTATATTTTTCCGCCGATTCTTTTCGTCGTAAATCTTAGGGCATTTTGGGCTTGTCTCGATCCAATGAATTTTTAATTTCTTCCAATGGGCGTTTTGGGTTAGAACTACGGACGATCCCCAAAAAGAATGGTCGGAGTTTCTTTTATTCTTTTTGCCACCACTGATTTCCACCTCTCGTTTCACCTTTAATTTTCACCTCACTTGAATGCTACTTTTATAGATAAAGATGATGACAGTCAATGACTATTAGTTTGTTATGTGTCACTTATTCAAGACCAAAATATTTCAATATAATTAAATTTAATTATATATTTAAATATAAAAATAAAACTTCAATGTCTACAACTACACAAAGTCAGAGATTTTTAAAAAGTAAAATAAAATTTTTTTTTGAGTAAGAGTTAAACTGTGTATAGAAGAATGTTTTAACAGGTTTAGAAAACGAAAGAAAGAAAAAAAAAAAGAGATTCAGATTTTAACAGCTGAGGAGGAGAAGAAAAAGCATTGAATTCAAAAAAGTGTGGTTTTACTTGGAGAGCACGTGTTTATGAAATTTTCAACTTCTTGTTTTGCATTGCTTTGTGTGTAATATTTCATATATATATATATATATAAATAAGTGGTAGCTGAAGGTAGGGCATGCAGAGGGGTCAGTTTGTTTTATATATATATATATAAGAAGCAGCACCTGAATTTAGACCTTTTGCAATTTGTTTGTGTGATTCACGATATTCTAATCATTCTCTCTAATGGTATATATTCATTGGTTAATCCTCTCTCTCTCTCTCTTATTTTGTTTTTTTGTTCTTCATACATCATACGTCAAATTGGGGGGTGATTTGTGTTCGTGTAGTTTAACTTTTATAAGTCTTATATATATATATTGAACTCTGAATCTAATATATTATTAATTTATAAGTCAGCTTAATATTTGTGTTAAGTCAAAAATTTTATCGTAAGAATTTAATGATTAATCTAATATTTTTTTACAACTTAATTTTCACTAGGAAATTAAGTCATTAAGTCCCACTTGATTTAACCCTTGTATGAGTTAGTACCTTTATTTCAATTTTTCTTGTTAGTTGTCGGCCTATGGTCAATGACATTACTTGACTTTGGAAAAAAAAAAACAAAGAAGAAGAAGAAAGAGCAAAGGCTTCTAAGTTTCTAATTAAACACCAAGAAAATGGATAAACTTGACTTTTCCAAAATCTATGGGCTTAATTAATCCTAGTATTAATAGGTTGTTTGTTTTCGACTTCTAAAACCAGAAACAACAATTTTATTTTTCTTTTATTATTTTTTTTCTAAGTGTTTTAGATAGGTCCAAATAATGAGATGATCCGGATTAATTCCCGTTTGAGCTAAATTAGTTCTTTGTGGAAGGAAGTTTTGACCCTAAATTTTAAATAGTTGTATATATAAATGAATTAGGGTTCAAACTCCAACCCCACTTAAGTCAAAAAACTCTTTATCAGCTTACTTACGTCTTCAAGTTCAAAACTTTTTTTTTTTTTAAAAAAATAAAAACAAAGTAAGGAAATTAATTAAAGACAAAAATAATAAATGTTGAGGTAGGAAATGTATATTAATGTAAAAAGAAACAGTACTTCCAAAACTTTGGTATGGTTTTTTTTTTTTTAATAGTGATGGTGTCCGGGGGTGTCAAACTCTCGCCTTTTGAGCAAGAAGAGTGTTTGGGGGCAACCTTACTGCCAACTTGACTACAAACACTTGACTGATATGGTTTTTGTCTGCAGTGGTATTCTAGAATTAGGCAGATTCCAATAGTGATGGGATCGATTGTGGATAAATCCATTATGGGACATAAACAACGGTCCCAAACAAGAAAAAACCCTTACACACACACACACACACGTATATATATACTCCGCTTGACCAGTTTGATGATTGTCTCTATATATGTTATGGATAAGAAGCATCATAATCTCCACTTTAATTGGTCCCGATTCATCCCACACAGTAATATAGATAAATAACCTTATGTATCTTTCTTTTTCTTTTTGACCCGATATTGTCATCGATTAATTTGAGAGGATCGATGAGAAGAGACTTCAAGATTATAACATATAGCTAAAATTGCAGCATAAGTCATTCATGACATGTGTTGAACTCATGTTTCTCACTTGACAAACCATACGAAATAACTAAGTAAGGGAAGCTAAATGGTAGATATCCAATATATTCACATATATTTTATAAAGATATTTAAAGATTCTCGGGATATTCTAAAAAGATCTCAAATTCAATTAGACAATTCTTAATTTATTTAGGAATTACTATATTTTACGTCATAAACCTTTATAAATAGGAGAAGAACCTACAAGAACATTAAGTGTAACTCTCTCACTCTTACTCTTTTCATTTCGATTGTTTCTAACTTAAGCATCGACGAGCTTTTTGAAGAGCAATCTCCATCTAGTTTTATTTTTTACAGGAACTCAAATACTTCGAATTGGAGCAAGAGTAACCGAAGAAAGGAGGCCACATCACGAAACTAATTAGATTATTATTTTTTCACACCTTATGTGTCTTTACTTAGAAAGAATTCTAAGTCGTTGTTGTATCACACTAATGATATTATCCGTTTTAAATTACTTCAAATTAACTTCATAAGTTTAAAATGATAGATCACAAGCGATATCAGACTTCGCGTCATGACATAATATTTTTTTTTTTTTTTGTGTGTGAAATACATTAAATGAATTATTGAAATATCTTGTAATTTATTTAAAAACGTGCAGAAGAAAATTTATTTTTTGGAAAAATAAAAAATAAAAAGAAGTTTGTTTTGGGGTGGTGGTGGGTGCCTACGTAGTCAATCTTAGTTTGAAACCGTAGAAATTTGTAGTGTACGACTAGCCCCCCGACAAAATATCCATCCAATCCAAACCCAATTTTGACACGCTTCTCTATTCATTATTATTATTATTGCTTTTTTCCTTCAAAATAAATGAATCTAATATTTTTATTCCTTTCATATAATATATATATATATATATATATATATATATTTAAAGATTACTTTCTAGAGATAAAATTATTTAAAATGAATTTTACGATATTAAAATTCCTTTCAAACATTTTTTTTTTAAAAAAAAAAATTATCAAAATATATTTAACTTATTAAAAAATAAAAATGTGAGTATATTTTTTGGTTTTCTATGGGAGTGTCCCAACCTAACATGTTTGGTAAGTAGGCATAGAATGCTACATTTTCTATACATAGTTTATTTTTCATCAATCTTAAGGTACTAATGAGCTGGTAAGGGTTTTTTTTTTTTGGTTTTTTTATTCGAGCCACGTCAAACTTTAATACCCTACACCTGTATGTTCATAGACAACGTTCGAACTTAAAACCTTAAATAAGAGAATTAAACTCATTCCATTATTGGTAAGAAAAAAATATAGGAATTAAAATCCTAATTTTTGTTAGAAAAAAGAAAAGAAACAAACAGAGCCCAACATGCTACTGAAAGTGATGATGGGCCATGATAGGACCCAGCAAAAACCTTTCCTCCTTTTCTACATTACTCTCTAGAATTCCTACAATTTTCCTCATAATACACCAATGAAAATCAAGCCATTTTGAGAACATGGATGGTGTAAATTGGACTCATCCCGGTTTTTTTTTTCTAAGGGCACGAGGTGTTTTAGATAAATTTCAAACTATGGGAAAATACCTAAGTTATGAATTCCCGTTTGAGTCGAATTGGTCCATTCTGGCCCCAAAAGTTTTTTTTTTGTTAGACCATCTAGTATCTGGAGCCATCACGACTTGAGGGAATACCTCACCCTGGCTCTTAAATGGAGCTCACCGCGAGTGTCGAACTCTCGACCTCTTGTAGCATTTACAATGCGTTTTCTCATTATGCCAAGTCTTTTTTTTTTTTTTTTTTTTTTTTGGTTAAGCACCGGGTATCCGGGCCAGGTTCAACCGAGAACAAGCACCGACTAATCCTGGGGGTACACATGCCCGCGACAAGAAGTTTTCCACAAGTGTATCTCGGGTAATTCAAGGGATTAACCCCAAGTCCGATAGCCCTAAAGGGGATTAGTGTCATGATTCGATCCCAAGATGTCCGGATTTCGATCCCAAGCATTATGCCAAGTCAAGCTTCACTATTTTTGTTTTTGATCAAAATAAAAATTCTTCAATCAAAACAGTATTGAAATACCAATTCTCTATCAAATTTAGTTTAATTGTCATCCCTGACATGTCAACCTATGTTCCCACTAGATTACGTTCCCAAATATTTTGGTCACTGTGTGTTTTTTTTTCCCGCTATATTTTAATCTTTCATGGTCCATTATTTAGAAACCCTAACGATCTTTGGACTGTCCTCTTCTCTTTTCTCACTAAATTTTATTGTACGGCACCGTCCTCTTCCTTTTTTTCCTTCTTTTATGCCTTTATCTCATTACTTTTGAAAAAAAAAAATTTGAAAAGACTCTATTTAACAAATTATTAAAGAAAAAAAATACATTCTTTTAACAAGTAGTCATTAAGAAAAAGCAACAATAGTTGACATTATTGTATAATTAATAAGGGTATATTAGAGTGAACTTGGTTTGACACAATAGAATTACGCATTCTAAATGTTATATAGGGTTGAGAGCTCGACATTCACTGTGAGCACCATATAAGAATTAAATTTTGTGGGCACAACTCAGGTCAAATATGAATTAGTCGGAATCGTGATAGTTTAGAAAATTAGATGGACTAACCAAAAAAAAAAAAAAGTGTATTATAATCATTATGCAGTATAATAAGTGATGTTGTATGATTAAACTCCTACTCACTATAAAATTGTTTAAAACTTGGAGTTGAAGCTTACTTCTTGCAAAAGAACTAATCTATTTGAACGAAAAATTAGTTTGAATTTAAAACATATTCAAGACATCTGTTATTATAAACTTAAAAAAAAATATATATATATATATATATATATATATATATATATGGTTTAGAATATTTTGTTTGCTTATGAGTAGAATCTCAACGTTTAAAAATTAAAAATGAAAATAACATGTGAAATGGGAAAGCCGGAATTGGAACAGTCCATTTTTTGGGTACAATTTCAATTGTTCTTAAAAAATGTCTGTGTTTATATATATATATGTATGCCAAGTATAGAGTTGACTTATTCACAAGGTAAGAGGGACAACGAAAACAATATATATATATATATATATTACATAAATGTGCACGCTCTTAAGTAGTGGAGGCACGTTTCTTTATGTAGTGAAATATATAAGTTGTATGTATTCCATCACATGTATAAAAATTCTTCACGACTGAACTGAAGTCGACAGTTTACTCACGCTTTTCAGAGTTATCATTAGTTTAATTTGGGAGAGGAAAAAAAAATTACATGATGATGATGATGATGATGATGATGATGAGATGATGATGATGATGATGATGATGATGATGATGATGATGATGATGATGATGATGATGATGATGATGATGATGATGAGTTGCTTTGTATTAATTGTGATCGGAAAACCTGAGGATGGAAGAATATCTATATATATATATGGTGATAACGAGAGAACAAATAAATTTTTTTTTTTTTTTTTTTGTTTTTTCAGTTTCTCAATTCGAGTCAGACCCCAATTCACTACACCTTTATCACTAAAGATAAGATTCAAATTTAATACCTTGTACAAGTGGAATCAAACTCTTTCTACTTGAATTAACTTTGGTGTTTGTAATATATAAATATATATATATATATATATATATATATATATATATATATATATGCTTGTTAGTTTGGTTTGACTTGCCTTACTTAAGTATTTCACTGGTCTGCCAAATAAGAGACCTGAATTCAACATATATCATGGACGATTTTATGCATCAATTTTAACTATATATTGTATTTAGAGTCTCCTCCCACATATTTCTCTGAAATTAGTCTAGGAAGATAAAATTTTTAAAAAAAAGAAAGAAAGCTTGTTTTTTTTATGTTTTTTGGTTCGAGTTCTAAAGTGTAGTTAAATGACTTCCAACTTCCAAGACTTTGAATCGTATTGGAATGAGATTATGGGCTTCGATATGAAGTCCAATATCCATATGGACTACAATGAAAAGCCCAATTTTAGTTACTTTTTTTTGTTTTTTAAAAAAAACTAAATTTTATTTCTTTCTCTTGCACTCAAAGTTGGCCCGACGTCATGTAGGCGGGCTGTAATTAGATTCAATATTGATAGTAACTCGGCCCACAATCCATTGGTCAAAGAATAATTTTTTTTCTTTTTTTTTTTTTTTTTTTTTTTTTTAACTTAGGGCACCCGATGTCCTAAATGATCATAATCTATTGAAGAATACTTTTAAATCAATCTACATTCGGACTAATCCTTGTTTGAGCTGAGTTGGTCTCTTACAAGAGGAAGCTATGAACACCAAATTTTAAACAATTGCATACATGAGTTGATTCGAACCTTTCATTTCACTTAAACCAAGATAACTCTTTTTTTTTTATACATTGGAGGGAGGGGGTGTCGATCTCCCAACCTGGAGGTTGTGGGGGTGACACTCACTCTGTCACTCCTTCCACCAACATTCGACGTCGGGATAGTTCTTTACTAGTTCATCTATGCCTTTAGATTTTTAACGAAAAATTTTAATTTTCATTAATTAAAATCTCCCATTTGAATTTTATATACCAAAAATAATTATTAATAGAATTTTTCTTGAAAAGAAATTCGATATTACTCAATTTGAAATTAATCAATTTTTTAAAAAAAATAAAAAATAAAAATAACTCGTTAATTCAACTAAGATAATTTAATTCTCATTAAACAAAATTTCTATTCCAAATAAAATAAATAAATAGCTTTTGAGAGAGTTTTCTCGATCATTCTCTACCATGACTACAAACTATATTTTTAACTATACACTAACTATAGTAACAACGTTATCTTAGATATTCAATCATTTACAATAATATACTATATATTCCTTGCTCGGAAGACTTACCAAAAAATTAATAATAAAAACAATTATTTTTCTTAGTTTAATCAAAGTCATAATATATATTTTTTAAACTTAAAAGTGGGTCCAACTCCAACACCCACGTATGCGTCTGTTCCTCATTGGTCTATTAGTCATTGTAAAGGTCATCAACAGAAAAACATAAGCTCCTATTTTGTCCTATCTAACGTAGGCATAATATATAAAATAATCAATGTTATGTTTTGATACAGTTAATTGTGAGTTTTATAAATTTAAAATTATATTATTGAGTAAGCAGATCTCTTGAACAATGTGAGACTCTATAACAATATATATATATATTTATGATACAATATATTTTATATGAATCTTTATAATAAATTTTCGAGTCAAATATGTAATTATTGGAGGTAAAGGCTAATTTCAAATTTTTTTAAATAATTAAAATATATGAATATGAGAATTTCTTATGTGACTGAAGTATCTGTAGACACCGAAAATTTAATTATATATTTAAATAAATATTGAAGATATTGAAAGATTTTGCTCTTTGGATGAGTGACACATGACAAACAAATAGTCATTGATTGTCACTTTCTTCATCTATAAATAGAGACGAAGAGAAGCATTCAAGAGGTGGAAATAAAAGGTGGAAATCGGAGGTAAAATCGGTGGTGGCAGAGAAGAAAAGAAACTCCGACGATTCCCTTCGGGGATCGTCCATAGTTTCTGGAGCATCCTCCCTTCGAGATCAAGCCCCAAGGCTCTTGAGAAGTCAAATCCATTCGGAGAAATCAAATCAAATACAGATGGATCGAGATCAAGCCCAAAGGCCCTCGAAGTTCAAATCCATTCCGAGATCCAGCCCAAAACGCCCCTCGGAAGAAATCAAAATCTATTGGATCGAGACAAGCCCAAAATGCCCTCGGATCCATGACGAAAAGAATCGGCGGAGAAATACAAAGATTCGAGCCCAACATCAAAATATATATTATCTTGTGATATTTATATATTTGATTATTTATTTTGCAGATAATAATAATCGAAAAGAAAATTTTATTATTCACAGTATCTATTTACGAGATTAATAATAACAATAAAAAAAAAATATAAGATAATGAAAGATGATATTTTTCTATGGGCTATCCGCTCCTTCCACTTCAACGTCTAAAAAAAAAAAAACCAATGTGCTCCAATTACTAGGGGACAGCCTCACTTCTCGACACGGTAACCGGTCCGAACCCCAAAAACACCTGTCTATGCCGTTTTCAGCCCTTTTTTTGTCCCGTCCACCACAACTTAATCGCCACCTGACTTCGTCTCTTTTTAACGAACTCCACACTAGTTTCTCGTCATCATAGCCACTGAAAATATAATCCCACCGAAAGAGGGAAAAAAAGATTGCATCTTTTTTGTTACCCATTGAATCCCACCGAAACTGTTCTTGATTGATTAATTAGAGACTATGGAGGATCAATCACACGAGTGTGGATGTGAAGATCGGAATAGTGATAATAATATGATGATGATGATGAATGGGAATGGGAATCGTAGCATTATATTTGGTAAGTATGAGATGGGGAGGTTATTAGGGCAAGGAACTTTTGCCAAGGTTTACTATGGAAGAAATCTCAAGACTTCAGAAAGCGTTGCCATTAAAGTTGTCAACAAAGATCAAGTCAAGAAAGAAGGGATGATGGAGCAAATCAAGAGAGAAATTTCTGTTATGCGATTGGTTCGACATCCCAATATTGTGGAGCTTAAAGAAGTCATGGCTACAAAGCAAAAGATTTTCTTTGTGATGGAATATGTTAAGGGAGGCGAACTCTTCGCTAAAGTTTACATGGGAAAGCTTAAAGAAGATATTGCAAGAAAGTATTTCCAGCAATTGATTAGCGCTGTGGATTTTTGTCACAGCAGAGGGGTTTCTCATCGGGATCTAAAGCCGGAAAATTTGCTTCTCGATGAAGATGGGAATTTGAAAATTTCAGATTTTGGGCTCTCTGCCCTGCCGGAGCAACTCAGAAATGATGGGCTGTTGCATACTCAGTGCGGCACTCCGGCGTATGTTGCCCCGGAGGTGATTAGAAAGAAAGGTTATGATGGGGCTAAAGCTGATATATGGTCTTGTGGAGTAATTTTATATGTTCTTTTAGCCGGATTTCTTCCATTCCAAGAAGAAAATGTGATGAATATGTACAGAAAAGTTTTCAAAGCAGAATATGAATATCCGCCATGGTTTTCTAGTGAACCAAGGAGGTTGATTTCAAAGCTTCTTGTGGCTAATCCAGAAAGAAGAATTTCAATCCAAGCTATAATGAGAGTTCCATGGTTTCTTACAGGATTCACAAGACCAATTGCCTTTTCAATAGAAGAACAACAAGATGATCAGATTCAGATTCAGAATGTAGAATTGGTGAAATCAAAATCATCTCCACCATTTTACAATGCATTTGAGTTCATATCATCAATGTCATCTGGATTTGATTTATCAAATCTGTTTGAAGAACAGAAGAAAACAGGGTCACTTTTCACATCAAAAAGCTCTGCTTCAGTGATTATGGGGAAACTTGAAACCATAGCCAAGAAACTAAACTTTAGAATCGTATATTCCAAGGAATACAAACTAAAGTTAAGAGGGGTTTCTGAAGGAAGAAAAGGGAAGTTATCAGTAACAGCAGAAGTGTTCGAGGTTGCACCGGAGGTGGCGGTGGTGGAGTTTTCCAAATCCTCCGGTGACACACTTGAGTATAGAAAATTCTGTGATGAAGATGTTAGACCTGGCCTTAAAGACATTGTTTGGAGTTGGCAAGGTGAGAACAATTAATTTAATTTAATTACTTGCCAAGACTTTTAACTAGCTAAGCCCTATATATCAGATCAAACAAACAGGTCATTCTTGATCACTATCCTTTTTTTTGGTCAAAATTTTGTGTAGTTTTTTATAGGTTTTTTCCATGTTGTTGTACATCATGGGATTTGTTTCTTTAGTTTCTCAATGGCCTTGTTTCAAGCATCTTCCTTTCCATTAGCTTGTGTGATTGTGAAGATATATATATATATATATATATATATATGTATATAGTGTACAAATAGTTGTATAATGTTATTCATTCTCTCTCTCCTTTGAAATGAACACTGCTCTTTCAAGAAATTATAAATTTTGCTAGAAACTGTTGAAGAAAATAGTGGTACAAATGGGTTCTTGAAGAATGAAGGAATCTTTTTTATGGTGTATAATTGGTGGGTATAGGTTGGTAGTTAGAACTTAGAAAAAGAAGAAGAAGAAGTTGATTTCTTGAAAATATGTTTTCTTGTAAATGTGGTTGAGAAGAAGCTGAACAGTCAACATCCAGTACATAATTTATTGTGGTGGAAACTCTGGTTGTGGTTATGGTGAAGAAGAAGAAGAAGAGGGTTGTCAAAATTAATGCCACATTGTACAAATAAAGAACATTATGAACCAACACTAGTATTTTTTTTTCTTCGTAAGGGCACTAGGTGTCCGAAAGATCCAAATTATGGGAGAACGTTTTTAAAGTAATTTACATCTAAACTAATCTCATTCAAATTGAGTTGGTCCCAATTCCAATCCTTTTCCCTTACATCATGAAGAAGGAAGTTAAATTATTGTATATATGATTTAAATTTGAAGTTCGCATTCTAAAGATTAACCTAGTAAACATGATATTATCAAGAAAGTATTTTTTTAAAAGTAAAAAGGAAAGCATAATTGAACAATATTTGCCACCTTGCAGGCATTTTTTATTGCTAGTTCTGGGGATTCTCTTTCTGATATATTGGAATTTGGAATAGTAATTTTTTTAAATTTTTTTTTTTTCTTTTCTTTTTCTTTGAGTGTGAAATAAGCAATATCTCTAGCCTTCCCAGATCTAGAAAAGAAAAAAATAATATGAAGGTTGTAGAGAAACAGATCAATTTCTATTCAAGCCCCATGAAAATGAAATTTCTATGGGCAAAGAAATGCTGGGAAACCACCGTTTGCCAGCTTTCTTTGTCCGGTCTTTTTCTTTTCTTTTGTCCGGTCAGTCATTTTGTCCAGATTAATAGAATCGATCATTTTTAAGGATAAATTTTCTTAATACTCATTTTTCACTCACAAATTTGGAAATATTAATCAAAAGTTTGGGACAATTTTGTTTGTCCAAAATACATAAAAAATTTCTCTATATATATATATATATATATTTTCATCGATAAAATCTATCTTTTAAAAAAAAAATCCAATAAAGTACCAAATCCACTAATTTTATTTATATATATATATATATATATATACATATACAATCAATCATTGAAATAAATTAATGCCCTCAAGTTCTTGTTTATTTGTGGGGTTGAAGGTCCCCCTCTTATTACTTTATTTTCTTCTCTCTTTTTTTCTTGGTATCCACTTAGAGTGTCTGGTGTTCCTATCTTTTCGGTGAGACTAATTTGGATTCGGTCCGTGTAGCGCTCGCAGAGTTTAACTCTTACTCAAGGGTTAGGATCTGACCTAAAACTTTTAACATGACACTAACCACCCCAGAGGGATTCGAAACCTCGATCATTCACCTTGGAGGAAGCATTAGGGGTCCGCTTACCAACTCCCATAAGCTACCGATTTTATTACTTCATTTTCTTGATCAGCAACAAATTAAACCTAATTTCTTGGATTGAGATAATAAAAAAAATGTATTATAAATGTTATACGAAATTCTAAAGTCTAAGTTAAACTCTATATAACTTGAGCCAAATTTAAATTAGTTAGGATCGTCGACTATCCTCATCACAAAAAGTATTTATTGTGATGTAAAAAAGGGTATGATTTTTGCTTTCGGTTATGAAACTCTATGAGGATAAACCAGGTGTTGGAGTGTATTGGTTTTGATGGGATTGACGTAATTTTCTCCATTTTTCTGTTTACATTATTGAGGAAGAATTCACAAGTACAAATGGGATTTTTTGAGTGGTTATGGTCATGAAGAAAAGAAGAAAAAGACTTGGACTTGTTAGGGTTTCAATGGATTCTTCTACCCATTACTGATTGTCTATAATAATTGACTTAATATAATTTTTTTTAAATTCTTTATTTAATGATGATTATTTGAAATTATTGAGTATTATCTCCTTCACTTTTTCTTTATTATAGGAATTAAAAAAAAAAAAAAAAAAGAAAAAAACAAAAACAATAGGGTGTGAGAATTTCTTTTTTTTTTTTTTTTTTTTTTTTTTTTAAATTAGTTTTATCTTTTAGCAAATGTCTATATAGATATACTTTTTTAATGAGAACTTTTGTTTCCATCATGATTTAAAATGAAGGACTTTTACCTATAACACTGTTCTTTTTTTTTTTAGTTCATTGGTACGCAAAAATCTTAGATACATCATTCAAATTATATTCATATTTGTTTTCGATATCTTCCCTAGTCGACTAATTTGGGAAGAATAAATATGAGGAGGCTTCTAAAATTACAGTATATAATTGAAACTGTGGCAGGGCGTGAGTCGACAATCTAGGTGCAAACACTTAAATGAAAGAAGTCAAACCAAATAGTCTATCATTTTTTCTCAAGTAAGTAAGTCTTGAAATGACGGCATACATGAATACGAGTTCAATCTTACAATCTCATTTATTCGGATCAATAATCCACTTGCACTTTTAGAATTTTAGAAAAAAAAAAAATTCCCCTCTATTACTATTATAAAACTTATCCCGAAATTAAATGTTTTTGTTTTTTAAAGATTGAAAGTAAGGATAGAAATAGAATGATGGATGTCTTTCTCTTGTTTTTCTTTTGATAAAGAACCATTGGTAATGAATGGGTAGATGGATGGCATCTTCTTTTTCCCCCATTGGTTTATGATCTACAAATGCATTAAATGGCCCATATACTCTATAATGGCTCTCTGTAAATCGACTATTGGATATATATATATATATATATATATATATATATATATATATATATATATATATATAAATGTATATATAGTGTTATTTAAGGTATATCATTATTTTCGGAGTTGACCTACTCCGAATCTTCTTTAACTACCGTATATGCCCTTTTTTTAAATAAAGAAATGGAAAATTAGATATATATATTAAAATACCAAATTTAGTTCTTCATGTATAATTTTTCTCATTTTAGTCCCTCACATTATATTTTGTTATATTGTGATCCTTCATGTTATAATATTTTACTAATTGTGATTCTTTTACCATAATTTTTTATAAATTTTCCTAACAATAATAGACTTAGAACTTAGGAAATAATATAATATATATATATATATATATATAAAGAACTAAATTGGTTATTTTTAAAAAAAAAAAAAGTTATTTAAATTTTATTCGAGTTGCGGTCACAAAGTCTAACTCTTAGTTAGAGGAAAGTCCGATATGGTTCTGCTCGCAAGAGTGTTGAACTCATGATCTCGTTGAGCATTCAAAATGTGCTTATCTACTTTAGTCAAGCTAAGAATTTTTAAACATAGAAATTTTTTATTAAATCATCTCATATTTGAAACAACTACTTTGATTAATTCAAATTCGACTCAAATTGCACTCTTAAAGTCTAATTTTTACTCAAAAGAAAGCATCACCCCGACTTTACGTGAAGCTCACAACGAGTATTAAACTCGCAATCTCTTATGATATTCACAATGTATTTTTCTATTGTAACAAATCGTGACTTTCAACCCCAAGGCGTAAGTGATCTGGTAAAGAGCTTTCCTAACTTAACCTAGCAGCTTGGGGAAGTTGGTAAGCGGACTCCTAAAGCTTCTCATCGGGGCGGATAGTTGAGGGTTCGAATCCCCTTGAGGTGGTTAGCGCCACTATTTAAAAAGCCCCCCCCGAGTTTGGGACTCTGGAGCGAATCTTCCTCCAATCTGTGTGGGGTGGATTTGGACTAGAAAAAAAAAAAAAGTGTTTTTCTCATAATTTGAGACCTATCTAAAATACCCGTATCTAAGAGAAAAAAAAAAAGACGTGATTTTCTAAATTTGGAAGATAGCCTTATGCTAACCGCATATTCGTACTTTTTAAGTAAATACTCGAATTATTCGTAACCATAAAATTTGCAACCACACGTGGCCCATCTACTGTATTAAAAAAAACATAGTCACTTACGTAAAGCCCAATTTAGATTCTTCAGACAAATTCCCCCTTCCACATTTTTCAGAATAATTTTTATCTTATTATTATACACCAAGAAAAGAAAAAAAAATGGAATTTTTAATGGATAAGAGGAAAATGATGGATGCAGAAAAAATAAGATATATGTGAAATTTGTGGATTTCTTTTTCAAATATTTTGTTCTAAAAAAATTTGGTACGTTGTAAGTGGGAGTATAAAAATAACCAAAAGTAGTCCAAGCAAAAATGAACCGGTTCTCCCTAAGCCCACTAAAAAAAAAAAAAAAAAAAAACTGTCCAATAAGTCTATACCTTTTATACCAATCCTATTTGTAGACTTTTGGGGCTCCAAACTAAAAGTATTAATAGGGTCTTTAAATATTTATATTCCATTTTTTTAAAAAATAAAAATGACATAAGATGTTGTGGATGGCCATAACTAAAGACAATTTCTTTTTTTTTTTTTTTTTATGGTCACGAATTTATGTCGTAATTTCAACTATATGATATAGTCTTAGGAGTCTTTTCCAACGGACCTCTCCTGAATTAGTCAATGAGGATACCAAGTCAAAAAAAAATGGTACAGGTGTTCTAAATAGATCCCAACTATGGGAGAGCATATTTAACCATGTCAACATACCGACTTAAATTTCTCATTCTAACCGAGTTGGTTTATTGTAGGAGAAAGAGTTTCGGTCCCAATTTTTAAACGATCGAATATAATTTCGAACTTATAATCTCACTTAAGTAACGAAAGCTACTTACAAGTTTATCTACACATTGGAGTTGGACATCACCTTTAAAATATAATTAAATTTGTAAATATAAAAAGTCATAAATGATGAATTTGAAATACACGACAAAAATGCTCTCAATTATATATATATATATAGATATATGTGGCTTCAAGAAAACCATGAATGAAGCAGGTATACAAGATGTAGACTAACTAACTAGTCTATAGCAAACTTAACTTTCCATTTTTATTAGTTTTGAGATGGTATACTTTTTGGGCTTCATTTGTAATACTAATGTCCTTTTAGTAATAATATTATTTTCGATGACATTTTTAGTCCAAATTCAAAAAATGTCATTTATTTATTACTCTTATTTCTCATAAATAATTCGGTAACTAAATTGAACCATTTGGATTTTTTTTTTCCTTCTTGTTTTTCCTTTATAAATTTGTCTGAACTTAATTAATATGATTGTGTCACAAAGTCTAAATTAGGCACCGTAATTTGTGAATGTGGCTGAGAATGTCTCCTTTAATTAACTCTGTCTCATAAGCCCAAATTTAGAAACTGGTTTTAGGTATCCCACGTGTCAGTACGTGGTTAAAGTTGACCCGTCCCTTATTTGTAGTCAAATCACCATTACTATCAATGATTTTTAGTATCACAATCTCAAACAGTGACTTTGTTTTACTACACAATTTTTTTTTTCCTTTTTTTATATGAGCACGGGGGTGTTACGAGAGCTGTAAACGAGCCGAGTCGAACCGAACATCAAAAATTTGAGCTCGTTCGATTAAGTGTTCGAACACTGTTCAAGTTCGTTCGTTTAATAATTCGAGCCAAAAATTTTGTTCGAGTTCGTTCGATTATTTGTTTATAAAGCTCAAGTTTGAGCTCGAGTTCGCTCGTTTAACTTTCAAGCATACTCGAACTCGAGTTCGTTATATTATTTGTTTATAAAACTCGAGTTTGAGCTCGAGTTCGTCCGATTATTTATTTATAAAGTTCAAGTTCGCGAATTATGACTTTTTTTTATTATTTAAATAATATATATATAAAAATTATAATATAAAAAAAATAATAATATGTTCGCGAACAGTGTTCGAATAAGCTCGAAAATTAATCAAGCCTAAAAATTTGTTTGAGTTCGGTTCGATTAATAAACGAACGAGCTCGAACCGAGCATAAACGAGCTCGAACGAGTTTTGTTCGCGAACAACTCTAGGTGTTGCAGACAAATCTTAAACTATAGAAAATCATCTTTAAATTAATTCGTGTTTAAATTAATCCGTTTGAGTCAAATCGGTTTCTTTTAGAAGGAAAATATGATCTTAAATTTTAAATGACTGCATATATGAATTTAACCTCTAAACAAGTAGAGTTATCTACCAACTCACATCCGCCATAAAAATATATATTTTTTTTTTGGTAAATACATCCGCCATAAAATTATTTATATAGTTGTTTAGAAAAAAAAAAAAAAAAAAAAGGTAATTTTGGTAATGAAATATCTACTAAAATAAATCGATTACATACTATTCTTTAATTTAATTTTATTATTTTAATTAGTAAATAGTACCATGATGTGTGGGTCCCATCGCTTCGGCCACATAGGAAGAGCGGTGGCGCGTGATTGGGCAAGAAGGAAAGGATCGCGTCAGAGTTAAGCATCCGCCAACTCACCACGTTCCGATGCATGTCAGTCCAACAACTCCTCCCTCCCTCCCGTTTTCTCATTTTGACTTTCTTTACTTCTTTTTTGGACTCTTTTGCTCTGCCATCATTTGTCTTTTAGTTCATAATTCAATACTTCATCTATATATATATATTTTTTTTTTGATTACATGGGGGATGGGGGTGTCAAACCCTGGTGGACCAGGGGAAGGGGAGGGTCCTTTCGCCCCGCCAACCTTAGCCGACTATATAATATATATATATATATATATATACTATATTTTTCATCTTTGAAAAAAAAAAATCATTTAATTTTATATTTTTTTATAAAAAAAATTTATTAAGTGATAAAGATTACAAGAAAACATTTATAAAAAGATAAAAGCTGTAAAGATAAGAAAAAAAGGAAAAAAAAAAGAAGTAAAGGAGTAAAAATAAAGTTGGCAAATGATGTTCCCAAAAGCACGTGTAAATACTTTGACCAAACCTAGGAAATCAACTCACATCACCACCATCCTCTATTTTGTAATATATATATATATATATCACTTTTTTATTTTTGATGCATTTTCGTGTGTTTATGTATCTCAAACTGATGATATTGCTACATTTTCTTAACTATATATTTTCACTTTGATCCGAATAATCTAAAAGTGAATAATGTTAGAATTATATATATATATATATATTTTTTTTTTTTTGATATCTTCAGTCACTTTTATTTTAATATATATTTTAAGCATTTAATGCTAAATTAATATGATCAGATTTCATTTTTTTTTTTTTTTTCAATGTATTAAATTAGTTCAATTTTTTTTTTAAAAATATTATTTTTTAAAAGAAAAGATTGTTCTCTTTTAGATTAAAAAAAATATTAATTTTAAATCTAATATATATATATATATATATATATAAAACAATTATTAAAAAATCTATAAAGACATGAATTAAAATATTCAAACTTTTAGTCAGTGTTAAAACTCAAAAACCCAGTCGAACAACTGAGCCGAGACACAGAGTTGATTCGATCACTAACTCGGCTGCTCAAAAGCTTCTTCTTAAGTCTTCTGTTTCAGGGGCACGTTCGTACTTTTATTGTCACTGCACTCTCTTTTTGTTTTTTTTTTTCTTTCTCTCTCTCTCTCTATATATATATATATCCTAGAATTCTCCCATTCTACTATACAGCTTCAAGGAGTTAAAAGGTTTCTTTCTAGATTCAACTGTTCTCCTTTTCTCTCTTTGAATTCTTGAAATGTTTATTATGTTTTTTTTTTTTTTTTCACATTTCATTTCTTATCTAGATTGCAGTGGGTTTTGTTTATAAACCTTTGATTAATCTTTTTCCCTGAAAACCAGCCACCCGCCCCTTCTGATTATGATATATTCATGTATTGTTTGCTTATCGAGATATTATTTCTTGATTAGATACACTCAAATGGGTGGTGCCATTAATTTGTTTTTATGTTAACTTTTGCTGAATTATATGATTTTGCTTTAAGGGCACTTATATTGATAAGGTATTAGATGTGTTAATACTATTTTTTCTGAATTGCACATTGTCTGTTGATTGGTATTACTGCTTTAGTATTTCTGTTTCTACTTGATCATGTCGGGAACATAAAGACTGATAATCGGGGAGTACTACTACTAATATCACACTGAAAAATGTGTAGACTCTCCTTTATATATATTTATTATTACTGAGATATAAAAATTATTGCAGAAGCTAATGGGGGAAGTAGCTCATGAGCAACCGCAGTTCATGACCAGGCATGGAAATAGCAATTGTTCCAATGAGCCACTCATTGACAATATTGAATATGATCAAATTATAGTACCTGATGTCAGTATTTTTCTTTTCTGGTTAGATTATTTAATTCAAGTTGGCAATTTCTTCTGACTTACAAGAGTTTTGGTTTATACTGAATACCTTTGGTTGATTGCTCTCGTTTATTGAATCTGCAGAAGAAAAGCTGGAAGAACTTTTTCGCATATCTGGGTCCTGGATTTCTTGTTTCTATTGCTTATATTGATCCTGGGAATTGTAAGAAGTTTGCTATATTTTCTCTCTTATGCTTTTTACAGTAATTCATGTGGCTGTGTCATAACTATTGTTGGGTGATTTCGGCTTACAGTTCAAACTGATCTACAAGCTGGAGCACAGTACAAATATGGGGTGCGTACTTCTCTTATTTCTTATAGCTGGTGGCGTATCAGTTATGTCTTGAGTGTTATACATGCTTTAAGGTTAAACACTTAGATAGCAGAATTTCACGTTCTCCATAATCTAAATATCTCTGATTATCATAGAAGTTACATGTACTTGTTCATTTCATAGTTTAAAAATGAAAAATTTAGAGGCTGCTTGATGACTTTTTGAAGAAGATTTATCTGTTGTGCAGTTACTGTGGATCATATTATTGGCTTCATGTGCAGCTCTCGTCATCCAGTCACTAGCTGCAAACCTTGGTGTAGTTACTGGTATGTGCTTCTTCCTTAACCTGCCTGCCAGTCTCTGCAACTTTTATTCTATTTTTACTTTCCCCGAACTTGTTTTTAAGCTATTTATGTCCGTACAGGAAAGCATTTAGCAGAGCACTGTAGAAAAGAGTATCCAAAGGTGCCAAATTTCATCTTATGGATTCTAGCTGAAATTGCCATTGTTGCGTGTGATATTCCTGAAGGTAAACTTTCAACCTATAAATGTGTTTCTTCATTCATTTTTGTCTGAGAAACGTAGAATGGCTAAGACCGGCTAGGAAATGTTATGTATAACTTTTGCTAGATTACCTGTTCACGCGGCAGACGAAAGTATTTGAGCTGCCTAAATAGGATTAGATTTTTATAGTATCTTTTGTCTCATTTCTATTGCTAACACGGTCTTTGTTGTCTCTCTGTGCATAAACTCATACACAGTGATTGGAACCGCATTTGCTCTGAACATGCTCTTTAACATACCACTATGGTGTGGTGTACTAATCACAGGGGTCAGTACGCTGATTCTGCTATTGTTGCAGCAATATGGGGTATTTCCAGACTTCCTTCTTTGTTTTATTCAAATCATGTTTTAGTTTTTCACTTTGGGCATATTAGAGAACAGTTATGTGATATTGGATTGCTAATAAAAAGCAACAGGGTTGATGAAAGTTTGTCTGATAAAATGTGAATCTTGTGTATGAACTTTTGAATAACCAAGTATAAAGCTAATCCATTTCAAATTACTGTACAGGTGAGGAAACTTGAGATCTTGATCTCTTTATTGGTTTTTACAATGGCGGGATGTTTCTTTGTGGAACTTGGATATGCAAAACCTAAATCTTCTGAAGTTTTAAAGGGTCTTTTTGTTCCTCAACTTAAGGGTAGTGGTGCCACTAAACTAGCTATTTCATTACTTGGAGCTATGGTTATGCCGTGAGTTTTCTGTAGATACTCTCAGTTTGATAATTAAGTAGGCTGCTGACTGTCATTTGATTAAATTGCTTTCTCTGGTGTAGACACAATCTTTTCCTGCACTCTGCATTGGTGTTATCTAGGAAAATCCCCAGATCTTTTAATGGTATCAAGGTAATTCTTCCATCTTGAAGGGGCTTCCATTCATTTTGTGAATTTGAACTGTTCATGTTTGATTCCTATTTACTCTGCATTGAGGTCTTCTGTAGTGATTGTCACTACTTAACATAATGTTATTCTTGGAAGTTTGTAATTCCACTCTCAGCCATTTGAGTGAGCATGATGTTATAACATTCACCCCTACTTCTATTGTTTACAGGAGGCTTGCAGATTTTATATGATAGAAAGTGGATTTGCTCTGATGGTGGCCTTTCTCATTAATGTATCAGTTATCTCAGTTAGTGGTGCAGTTTGTAATTCTTCAAATCTGAACCCACATGACTCTGAAAGCTGCAAGAACTTGGATTTAAATGAAGCCTCCTTTCTACTCAAAGTATGTGTTTTAGCTGGTTCTTGCAAAGATTTTCTTGGAATCATTTTAACCTTTTCATGCCTTCTAAACTATTTGTACTTATCATCTACCTACCTACAGAATGTTTTAGGAAATTGGAGTTCCAAGCTTTTTGCTATTGCTTTGCTGGCATCTGGCCAAAGCTCCACTATTACTGGAACATATGCCGGACAGTATGTTATGCAGGTAATTTGCTTGATCACTTGTTGTATGTTTTTACAAAATTGATAATTTCTTGGAATTGTAATAATGTGGTTTGACAATAATACACTTTTATCTTATACTTGTAGGGCTTTCTAGATTTGCGAATGAAACCATGGATCCGAAACTGCCTTACTCGATGCTTAGCCATCGTCCCTAGTTTAATTGTTGCAATCATCGGAGGTGCATCTGGAGCTGGCGACTTGATCATTTTGGCTTCGGTATAATATTTTATATATATATATATATATATATATATATATATCCTTTGATTGTTAAATTATGCGTTTAAAAATGTGGTAAAAATCTAACAATTTCATGTGCTTGTGTAGATGATCTTATCATTTGAACTTCCTTTTGCTCTCGTTCCTCTTCTAAAGTTCACAAGCAGCAAAACTAAGATGGGAACACATGCAAACTCAATCACAGTACATATCTATATCCCTTAAACCCAAAATCCATCACCAATTTTACTATGCATGTAAGCATGCATATTAATAACAATACTAACATGTTCTTACTTTTGTTTTTTTTGTGTAGATATCTGCTATAACTTGGGTCATTGGCTCCCTAATAATGGGAATTAATATCTATTATTTGGCTGAGAAGTTGGTCACTTCACTTCGCAGCAGCCATTTAAAACTCGTAGGTGTTGTGTTTTGTGGAATACTGGGATTTTCCGGTATGATAGTATACTTAGCAGGTATATTATACCTGGTTTTTAGAAAGAATACAGAAGGTGGTTTTCTTTTGCCTCTTAGAGGACCTGAGAATCTTGAAATGGCAAGTGAATCAGGCAGTGCCACTGTCCCTAATCTACCTAGAGAAGACATAGCAGACATGCAATTACCTCAGGGAAGAACTACATCAGATTTGGACTGAAAACATTTTTAGCATAGACCCTTCTTTTTCTTCATTATTATTTAGTACTAGCTTTTTTTAGATCTCTTTTTTTTACTTTTTAATAACGAGTCTAGCTAAAAAATCCCATGTAACTCTATAAATAATAAGGTGTTAATCTCTAATCTTTAATGTGTATATTAATTTTAGTACTATTTTATAGCTTTTCAATAGAAAGATTTACAGGTGTGTGAATGAAATTTGCAGCAGATTATACAACAAAAGAACAAAGATCCATAGTAAGATATCTGGGATTCATTTGTGGGCAATAATACATTTAGAAGTAAAAGTAAAGTAAAGATAGATGTTTGTTTACATGATGCAGAGTTAGCTTTTTTGTCCTCCTCAAATCTTTCATTCTTTTATATATATATATATATATATATATATATATCTATCTTATTATATATCACCATTGGTGAGGACACAAAAAAGCTTGTCCCGTCATCAAGACTGGATTCTAAGGGATTCGTCGTTCTGAGTTGGAACAGGGAGATGACCCTTTTCTTGCAAACTCGTCACGGTTTCATACAGACACTGCTTCACCGGTGTAAACTCTAATCCCAAGTCCTTGAGCTTCTGGTTAGTGAACTTGTATGGTTTTGCCCTCGGCTTTGTCTCGTCCGAGCACCTATGCCACGTCCATTTTTGTCATTTCATATTTGCACCCATAGAAAAAAGAGAAAGGAAAAAACTAAGACCATCTAACACAAGGAAATTGTAGGTAAGATTTGGACATTTTCTAATTTTCTCATTCAAGAATATTTTTGCATAATCATTGTCATTTGAGTTAGGGATAGACTAAGTTGCCTATTCAAATTATCCATTATTACATACACTTGTCGTACCTTCACAAAATATATACACAGACAAATAAATTTCTTAACTCGAGTGGCCCTAATTCATGGAGGATATGAGCCATAGAAAAAAAGTAAACAAAAATGGAAAAAGAAAAATAGAAATTGAACTTAGAAAACAAAGCAGTAGGAGTATTAGTTAACTTCCTCTTTTTAGCAAGAGAAGAAATTTTGCAAAGAAAGGAGTTTCCAGAATTAGATAGTTGAGTGTTTTTTCTATGAAATCATCCAGTAATTGATTAATAAATGGTCCTAGGTTCATGATCTGTTTCGTTCGAAACACTAAAAAAGACAAGAAGTTATTTATAACAAAAAGGAAACCTATGATTCTCCTAACACCATTTCTTGCTGTACTATTTTTATTAATCTTCCATCATATTCAGTAAATAATGTATACCTATAATCAGAGGTCAAGAACTTACTTTGTTGGGATAGGATACTCCGGGAAGAATTTGGCCAAGATTTCGACAACCTCGCCCCGGTGAAGCACACTCTCTGCACAAATGTGTCTACCAGAAGCAGAGGGAGTTTCATAGAGAAGTAAATGTGCCAATGCCACATCCTTGACATGAACATAAGCCTGCACAGAATTGGCATAAGTCTTTGCAGAGCCAGTGAGATACTTGAGAATGTGAAGAACACTGGCATTCACATTCGATTGCAGCAATGGTCCAAGAACCAAAACCGGGTTAATTACTACGAGATCCACCCCTTTCTCCCTTGCTTCATCCCAAGCTGCTTGTTCAGCCACTGCTTTCCCATAGCAGTACCAATTCTACAAAATCAATTAACAAATACCACTATCATCTCAATTACCATTCCCTCATATACATATATATATATATATATATATATATATATATATATTGTCATATTAATATGCAGACCTTGGTGTTCTTGCAGAATTCGAGATCACTCCAGCAAGTCTCGTCGACAACTTTTTCAGGGTCTCTGTTAGGATCCATATACACAGCTCCAATTGATGAAGTGAAAACCATTCGACGGACCTTAGCTTCTGCTGCTGCATTGATTACATTCTTTGTGCCTATTACAGCAGGCTCCACCATTTGTTCCTTTTAATCCATTATAACTAATTAGTACATACAGGCAGGCCTCAAAATTATATGTATATATATAATCATTAATATCGTTTCATTGATTACTCATGGTCATCGATCATGTTATTATTAATTATTAGTATCACTGTGGTGGTAGGTGAAATGGAAAAAAAACACATCATGTCACCAACTATAACAGAGATGGATCAACTCCATCCAAACAATGTGCTGTGTATCTATACATGATGGGGACTACCATTTTCTTTTTCCCTCAATTTTTAAAATGCTATATTGACAATTATTTGTTAGTTTTTTCTATAAAAAAAATTTATTTATGTCCTTTTCTTTTCTTTTCAAAATCCCAATACATAAAAAATCATCTTAAAGCAGAAATCGATTGAAATCAACGGTAGGTAAAGTAGGTAGGTAGGTTGGGGAGAACATCAGACATACCGGATCATCGGTGACCGGCGAAGCAGTGTGGAAAACTCCATCACAACCGTCGATTGCATGACGTAAACTCTGATAATCAAGGAGATCAGCTTTGTATAGGGTTAATCTCTCTTTAGCTCCTTCAAGCTCCCGTAAATGATTATTCTTTGAATCATCTGCTCAATCAAATTATATATATATATATATATATATATATATAAACAAATCAAAACATGCATGCAAAAAAATGATGTATACAGAATTAATTAGGGCATTGATTTCAATCACATCACATATATATATATATATATATATATATATATATATACATACATACCTGGATTTCTAACAGTTCCACGAACCGTGTAGCCCTTTTCAAGAAGAAGTTTGACAATCCATGAAGCTATGAAACCGGCGGCACCAGTGACACAGACAACCTGGCCTGAAGCGGATGGCATGTTGATTTTTTTTTTTTTTTTCCCGATAAGATTAGGTGGAAAGATTGTATGTATATATGATTGAGTTTTAGCCGGAGAAAAAAGAACCAAGTTTTTTTATTTTCTTCTCAAGAAATGAAAGGAGAAAGAGAAAGAAAAGACCCACGTAGAATAAAAGTGAATAGAGTATGGAGCTTTATTTATAGAAGAAAACAAAGGGAAACGACGCCTCACCTAACACCCCACGATTAAAATATACAAAGGAAAAAGGAATCAAAAACAGGGTCAGTGAGACTGAAACTGAAGAAGCTTCATCAATTTGACCGTTGATTTCGTACAATTTAAAAAAAAAAAAAAAAAAAAAAGTAAACTAAGTGTGTGTCATGATTATAAACCATTATTTTTATGTAAGCTCGATTATGAGATTTAAATGTTATATTAATATATATATATATATATATATATATATATGAATGTGATACTCTATCTCATATTAAAATGTATACTAATATATATTATAATCAATTCAAAATATTTTTTTTAGAATAATATGTCTGGATTGGATTGCCCAAATTGTGACATCTTCTCCACATTAAGGAGTTACTCTGTCCGAACCAAACAAATGTCATAAAGTAAGATAACAAAATTAAAAGTTAAATTTAAATGCTTTACATAAATATATATATATATATATATTTAATTACAATTGAAACTTGACTGCCTAAATACATTATGATTTTATTAAATAAATACCAGAAATATGGGCGAGTAAATAAAATTTAGAAATAATCTGGTGTATGATTAATAAATTATAGATTTTAAGTTGTGATGACAAATGTGTTAAACATAGGCATATTTTAATTTAATTTTTAAAAAATATATAATAATAACGAGTGACGTAACAAGAACAGAGGAGTTTTAGAAAATAGACGTCATGCTTATGTCATAGTCACTAAATAACCTACCCCAAATACCCAATCGCAATCAACTACTCCATACAACCGTTTCTGTTGATTAAAAAAAAAAAAAAAAAAGTACTTTTCTTTTAATATCGAGGAAATTCGATGTACTAAAAAATATTTTCTGTACGTCATAAAATATAAAAAAAAAAAAAAAAGATTTGATTGAGGATAGAAATAAAAATATTTTCAAATCTAAAACTAGATTCTTGTCCCATTATAATTATATATATATTGTTATTATTGTAGTTACAGTAGTGGATAATTATATTAATTTACTCTCCTTTTTATATTATTGATGTGTTGAAAGTAAAAATATTATACATTTCTTTAAGGGTTTTTTTTTTTTTAAAAAAAAAAAAAAAACATATATATATATATATATAGAGAGAGAGAGAGAGTTAAATAAAATTCCAATTCAGATACCAATCACTTAAAAATAAATAAATAAATAAAATAAAATAGAGAGGTAGGATTATTTTAAAATTGGCAAGTGGAGAAAATAAAAGAAAATCTTGAGATTTACTCAAAAAAGTAGAGAGAGAAAATATTTTTAAAGTAGGTAGTAAGTTTCTATCAAAAAAAAAAAAAAAAAAAAAAAAAGATTTACGTTTCTATTAAGCGGAGAAAATTGATTGTTTGTTTATTTAGTCAATTATTGATTGTTTAGTCAACTATATTTTAAGTTTGGTTGTTTTGCTGAAAATGGCTAAATAACCTTCCCCTAACTAAAGAAAAATACAATCAAAAACTTCTTAATAAAGAAAGATATATATATATATATATATATATATATATATATATATGTTCATATTTGTAATATTCATTATTTCAAGTAACATTTTCTTTTTTATTAAAAGAACGTGGATAATCAAAATTTCAAATGACGTGATATACTTAAATTAATCAACTAACTTTATATATATATATATATGTATATATAGTAATAAGTAGACACGCCTAATTAATTGTCTATTACTAATAAGAGGACCAAAAGTCGTTAACTTTGCATAATAATAAAGAAGTTCGATGTAAATATTACACGAAATTAAAGATTTGATACTGAGTGTGATATAAGAGTTAGAGTAAAATTTTTTCCAAATAAGAGTTAAATTCTGGAATCCAAATTAGTCAAAGTAATAACTTTTGAATACCCAATCTGAAATGGAGTGGGGAAGGAAGATATCCATTTGAACAGTGATCATGGATGCATAAAAAAATGGCATCAACCAACTCCACTTTTTTTTTTTTTTTTTTTTTCCTAAGTTCACAATGTATCTTAGATAAATTTCAAATTGTGGGATGACACATTTAAATTAAATTCAGACTAATCCGTTCAAATTGGGTTAATTTGATTTTTTACGAGAGAAAACTCCGACCTCAAAAGTTTAAAGAGCTGCGGGATATATTGCATAAATACGTATAAGTTCAAACTCTCAATCTAACTCATAATTCCACCTGATGATTGTCAGTAGCATTTTGAATTTCAGTAAAGTGTCATTCCTCCATTACATTGTTTTTCTTTTTATTTTTTCAACACTTTCTTCTTGTTGTTGCACCTGCATTGAAAATTTTGTTTCCATGGGTATTGACTATTAACCTACTCCCACTTCCCACTTCTCCCGACGTTTTCAGTTGGTTAGTTGGAAGTGGGAAATTCCTAAGGTAAGAAATATGTGCAAGGTTTCTTGGAAAATGTGAGGTAACTGAGGAACAGTAGATTTGAGTTAGAGAGATTTATGTTTAAGGTTAATTAATTTCGGATTAGTCAGAAGTAACTACTGATTAAACAAAAAGAAACTGTTGAATGGAGAAAAATGGAAAAAGTCAAAATGAAAGAGAAAGTACAAGACGGAGAGAAAAGTCTTCCCAGAAAGAAGAAACTGGAGAACACAAACTCTTACCAAACGCAGAACTACGAGTTTTTTTACATTCGGTCAAGCTTAGAGGAAATTCTGCCAATGGTCTTTTCTTTACCTACCAAAATTCAAATAAAATGCCATCCACAACCTACTAACAGAATCTTGAAAGAAGGGGTTTGGTGGGATTTAATTTCCTTAATTCTTTACATAATATTTTAAAGAAGATTATATGCAACATTTACATTTTTTTTTTTTTTTATTAGATAATCTTGTATCTATAATCATTGTTTCGATTAATTCAAGGGGAAACCTCGTACAAATGGATGATCACCTTTTTACTACCCTTTTCTTGGCCAGAAAAAACCTTTGCCAAACAAAAGAACACGGAAATACACACGCACAAGATAACGTGAAACTAAAATTTTCAAATTACTACAAGGAAAAGAAAGAAAAATAAAGTGCAAGTAAGTGTGTGTGTGTGTGTGTGTGAAGAATTTCAAAAAGAAAAAGTTCAGTAAAGGATACAAAATGGCCTGCAGATGATTTCATCAATTTGTAAAACACAAACCACCCACTTCTTGTAGGGGTAGAAATCATCTTTTACTTACCCCCACCAAGAAAATGATAAAAATGTCCTCCATCAAAGAAAGGATTTTGACAAAACATCAGGATTGAATTAAAGCCAACTAAAATCGTTCAGCAATCAAAATGATCATAGTACAAGGACTTTAGCACAATCTAATAAACGAGACGACGTTTCAGTTACTCTATATACAATATAGTATAGAGATATTATAGTTACTGATAAATACAGATAATAGCTTTAGGCTACAAACAAGTGCAGGTAGTGTTTCTGCACACGAGAGCTTTAGGAGGCTCGGAGTATATTACTAACCTTTAAGGCTTTCATGACAGTCATTTTCCAAATTATTTGCATTAGCTTTCTAGTTATTACTCAATTCCTTTCTGCAGTAGTGCTGCATACAGCAGCAGAACTTTCTGCACACTTGCTGCCAGATTTCCGCGGTGCACTCTTGGATGACCTGGAGGCAGAAATTCAGCTGTTACACCACTTTGAAAAAAGTATGTTTGGGAGGGGAGCAAATTTTTAGAAAAAACGCCACGAAAATCAAGATAACTTCTAAATATATCCACAAAACTTAACCTTTTTGCTGAAGATACAGTATAGTCTTGTTTTGTTTTCAATTTAGCAATCCTCTTAGCTTTCATCCTCTCGGCCCTTGTCAAGAAGAATTGCACAAGCTCAGACAAAGTTGATAAAACAACATTTTAGAATGAATGTCAATGAAACAGCAAGGTTAAAAAGCAGAACCTCTACAGTATGATTTGAACTAGTGCAATTCATAGGATTTTCAAGAATTTAATTGAAAATTTACATAAAAGGATGATTATGATGATCACTTTAAGTCATAACATAAAAAAGACAAAGCCCTCTCAGATGTGCTTACTTGGCAGGTGTAACAGTTGAAGTTGAAGGATCAGCATCTTGGTCCTGTTATTATCATATCCCAACAATTCGATCAGGAAGAGAGATCAACATGATCCACTTCAAAAAGCATACTAACACAAACATGAAAAATCCAGTTATTAACTTGATCCATACATACATCATCGATTAAGATCCAACGTTCCTTGTTTAGATTCAATATCTCTTTATCACCATCAATATATAGAACCTGAACAAAAGGCAGAAGTACAAAAAAATTTAGTAATGAACAAGGGGAGGAATTAGATATGACATGGCAAATTCAAGATTTTCTTAAGAATGATGATTTTCAGATCAACCGAGAAGACAATTCAGAATTTGAAATAAATACTAATAGAAATCAGGTGTAAAACCAGCATGAATTTGAAACAGCTACTTTGAAAGTATACCCACCTCATGTTTCTTTGTCGAAAGATGAAAGGAATTAATAATGCCCTCATAGAACCTGCAGATAGATAAACCAACCCAAATGGTTAACATTCCCCTAGAGAATGGTTAAAAATGAGTGACTTGAGGAAACACATTAAACACAAAAAAGAATTTAAAAGTTTATCAACTGTAAGTATGACACTAGGAAACTCATAAAACATAAAGTGCAGAAGTTGATGAATTCTGAAATTATAATATGTTTATATTATATGAGAGACTTACATTTGGTCCAACGGCCACCAAACTTTTATTCTTGAACCAACTAATTCTTCACCATAATCTTTAACTAAAGCACTCCTTTTAGAACCCTATGTTTGAAATCAGAGATACATTGTGACATTAGAAAATCACGAGATTCAAGCATAAGCATAGAAGATAAGAGAAAATGAAAATGAAAGAGTGAAATTAGGGATCACAAAGACAGAATGCTAACCCCATCCTCTAGTAGAGCTCCCTTCCTGCGCCGTTTAGACTTTGTAATACTATGTGAGAGATTTTCATCTAGTACTAATGCTTTGCTGGGAGGAGATAGCATTGTCTACATGGTTCAAAAGGAAAATAACTTACGGAAAAACATAGAAGATATCAAGGCAAAAGGAAACTTGTTTAACATTTACCATTACCTTCTCATCAAATTTTTCAGTCTTTCGTTTTCGAAGGGAAGCTTTCTCTTCAGTTGCTTTTGTTCCATTTATACGATCAGGTAGGGAGTAAGGTTTTACTTCTGAATCACTGAAGGTATCATTTTCCTTCTTTGGCACTATCATGCTTAATGCAGGTACTGCCACTCTGTTGCTCCTTCTTTGAGATTTCATCTTCCTTGAACCTCTTCTTTTAGGCTTTTCTTCAGCATCCTCAACGTAACCAGATACCATTTTTATGGAAGAACCTGCATTCTGTTCACCATTCTCCTTAGCTTGACCTAAAGGCACACCATTTTTTCTGGTGCTATCCTTCTTTGGCCTACCCCGTCTCTTACGACTTGTATCATTGGGGGTGTGATCTTGGTTGTTGTGAGAATTCACCAAATCAATGAGCAATGTTCCTGGTGACTCTTTTGGGGATGAATTATTTGCTAAGTTGGCACTACCTTGATGATTATTCTTCTCATGAGGTGTTCTGCGGGAATTTTTTCCTCGGCCAGACAAAGACTGTTTATAACCTTCCTCTGGTTTCACGAGAGAATTAGGTTTCCTTCCCCTTCTACCTGGAATTGCTGCTCCATCTGTTTTTGCTTCCAAGACAACTGCATTTGCTTGAGTTTCGGGCTTCAAGACAGAGTTTTCTTTTGTACTCTTTGGCTGCCTATGCTGACTAAGTGACTCAGATGTCTTTAAAGAATTCAGATCCTCTAAGATAAAGTTATTCTCATTGCTTTTCTGAACGTTAAAATCATCCAATTTGGTGGCTGATAGACCAATTTCCTTAAGATGGGCAACATCTGGCTTAACATCTTCATCAACCTGATTAATATAGCAGAAACATATGACTGGACTCATAAAATGCACTCACTTCTATCTAGAACACAAAAGCACAGAAAAATACCAGATTTCCACCATTAGACTCATCTTGGCAGAGTTTACTGATTATTTCACTGTAATCGTCAAAATTCACCCTCATCAATTTGACTGCTTTACTGAGATATGGTTGAATTTTGGCTGAGCAGCACTTTAGTACTTCCTCACCTAATTTCCAGGAAATTGGTGAGACAACCTGATGCAAGAAAATATAGGGGTTTCAGAAATCATGGAAAAAGAACATAAGTAAATGAATATAGATCCATAAAATAAGTATTGCCTGATTTTCCTTTTTGACACTGGCTAAAAGGGGCTTCAATAGCTCCGGGGATATATCATCACTTTCATCTAACAGCCAAGTCATAACTTCTTCCATGTTCGAAAATACTGAATGTGGGTGGTTGGGCCTTCATCAAAGATTTAAAAAAAAACATTTTTACATTCACAAACAGGGAGAAAAAGCATAAGATAATTCTGGCAAGCTTACCTAATGGTACTTAAGAAGAGTTCAAATATTTGAACAATCAATGCATCACACCCCAGGTCCAGCAACATCACACAAGACCTAACCTTTGCAACAGTTTCAAGAATTTGCAAAGCCTTGGAGTAACAGTGGGCAGAAAGATGGGACAACATCCCGAATGCAACTATAGTCAGCTCGAAAATTTCCTGCACACCACTCAGATTAAGTGCTGACAAGTAGTTACAAATGAAGGAGAGTGAGGTGCACACAAGATGCTTACCTTCATTACCTCGTCACCATAAGGTTGACAAGGTGCAGTAATTCTTATAATTTCATGAATGCAAGAAACAACTGAAACTTTAACATCCATGTTAGGATGCCTCAATAGCTCATTTGAAACCAGTGCTTTCATTGAAGGGGAAACTGCATCCCGCATTGATCTGGAAGGATCTTGTCCAACTTGGGACAAGATGTCCTCAAGTTTCTGAAAGAGACAAGGATTTGGATGAAAATCACTGTCACATTTAAAGCCTGAAATCCAAAATAAAGAAAGAGGTCCAATACAAAACTAATAACCATCTCCTTTTGAGCGCTAAGTTTTCGACCTTTATATATACATTCTCACACAACTGTACCCCCCAATTCTAGCTCCAAGTAGTTAGGAGATACAGAAAAAAGATAAAGACAAGAAAATCATTGACCATATATCACTCACAGTTTAGTTTGGATTTGTATAAAGAATATCTACATCGATTTAACACAGAATTGCCCATCTTAACAATAGTCAATTATCAATAACAAGCCACATGAATGAAGAAAAATCGAATCTTTTCAAGAAGTATCCAAATAATAAGCAAAAAGCAGAAGAAAACTGAACCAATAGATGAGAATTTGATCGTTCAAAAAGCTTACCAAGAGAATAATTCCACAAAAAAAAAAAATAATAATTCAGTGCAGTTGCATCACTCCACCTAATCAACAAACCTGATATAGGCAAAAATGATAGTCTTTTTTTTCCCGTACTATTATTTCTCCTAAAAGAAACAAGATTTCACTCATACACAGAAAAAAGATTCCTAATCGAACAATACTTTTGCACATTCACAAGATTATTCTAAACCATGCAACCAAAACCGTCAGAAAGGACACACAAAAAATCAAGAAGAAATGCCAGTACATATAAAGCATGAAAAAAAAAAAAACACTTCCGCTAAAAAAAAAACAGAGCCATTACACCAAGGAGTTTGAGAAGATCAATAATAGAAGAAGGAAGGTTGCAAAGCTTAATCCCAGTATCCATCACTTCATGCTTAAGTTCCTTCTCTGAATCAGAAGAGCACAAAGAAACTCCCATCTCGAAAACAAACCCCAAATTTTTCAACACATTGATTAATTACCAAGAGAAACCAACAGAAGGGCCCGATTAAAAACACAAAATCTTGAGGTGAAATTGCAGAAATGTGTCCTGCATGCAGACTGTTTTTATAATCTAAACCGGATTCTATGTATCTATGGATTTTTACTCAATTTTGGGTTTCAAATCCGTAGTTTTCTTCTTTTTTTTTTTGGGGAAAATTTATTTTTCCATTTACTGCAATTAACTGGTAGAGTTATGGTGGGTTTACTTTACTATTGCATTTTCCAATGCTACTTTTTATTTATTTATTTTTTTTTTTTGCTACTTACTAGTATTATTTAAGGATAACGCAATTCTTTCTTACAACAAAATGTTCTTGTTGTGTACCTGTCTTTACAAATTCACTTTTTTTTTTTTTTTCCTTTTGAAATGAGTTTCAAATTATTAAAAAATATATATATTTTTAAGACTCGGCTGCAGAGGAGCTTTTAAAGCTGGCGCAAAACTTCAGGGATTCGAAACTTCCAGAGGAAGCATTAAAAATTTGTGTACCAATTTTTTAAATTATCGGGTTATTAATTTGTATTTCAAACTAGAGGCATGTGGTGGAACGGTAGAGACTCCTCCCTTAATTAATGATTCGGGTTTTAAATCATAGCTTGGGTATGGAAAAATGTTAAATCCTCTGTCAGCTGTCTCACCCAATAAGATGCCCCTACAAATCAGCGAGATTATTACGAGCGTGAATGAAACTGAAAGTGTCGTCCAACACCACTGACAGACCGGAACACTCGTGCATAAAAAAAAAAAAAAAAAATTGTATTTCACTTTTTCTACCAATATACATAAAAATTATAAATAGGCTTATTGGGCTTTAAATTGGGCTTATGTATAGGCCAGCCCAAATACTAATTTAAAGAAATGGATTGGGCTTTCTTTCTACAATTGTAAGTTATAAGTTGGGTTATGGCCCAATGAATTGGGTTAGACAAAAAGGTTGGGTTGTGGCTCTATTTTTCAGCGTGAGAAATATGCGACACGTCAAGTATCATAAAATAGTCCAACCAGAAGAGACCACGTCATCAGATCACCAATTGGCAAAAGTTCATTGGTTTCGATGGTTCTCCACACGCGGCAGTTCAAACAAATTACTATTTCCTCATCACTTTTTCTTTTGATTAAAAAAAATAACTAATTCCAGATTGCTGCAAGGAATTCCCCTAACCTGAATCATTATTATATTGTTCTAAGTAGCTTTTCTCCTTCGGAACTGTAATCGGAGCTCCGATTATTTTAAAGTTTTCACCGTGGCTCCCTCAGGCAGCCAGCAGCAGCAGCAGCAAAACCTAACACGAAGAAAACCATCATCCGGATCATCTTCGTCGCCGAATCAAAACCAAGTCTCGACTCCGACTAGGATAGTGTACAGAGAGGCCTCTTCCAAGTCGGATCGAAAGTTTCCATTTTGGCAATCCACTTGGTTCATTGGTCTGCTCTTGATAATGGCGGTCTCCTTTTTTGCCCTCGCTATTTTTCTGTTTCTATCCCTTGACTCCGATTTAACTTCATCTCCTGTCTCGGCTGTCTCCGAAGGCGTACAGGTATTTTAAACTTATGTTTTCTTGCATTAACGAATTGTCAATAATGCACTCTTTGATCCTTTCGTGGTTTTTTACAAATCTGAAGCTGTGATATTGTTCATAGTAGAATATGATTCTAATTTATTTTCAGACGGAAATTTTTATTTGGATTTTTTTTTTCTTTAAACGTTGATGTTAAAAGTTATCCAAATATTTTGGAGGAATGTGTAAAACAATGTGACTTTGCATTTGTTTCTCTCCTTTTAAACTTTCATGCAAAAATTTATAGTTTTTTACCAAGTACTTTTTATGACTAGGTAAATTTCGCCACGCTTAAAAGATGCTCCTTTTGTTGAACGGGAAATCGTTGTCTGTAAAGACATTATCTTTCTGAATGCATTCGGAAAGAATCGTTTTTTGGTTGCGTTTTGAATGTTTAAGGTCTCAATTGAGTAAAGTAGGGATTTATGCAGGAGTTTCTGGTTTGCCTTTTTAATTTTGTTGGATTGTTACTGTTTGACAGATTACTTACGGATCAGTAATCAAGTTGATGCATGAGAAAACAAAATTTAGGCTGCATTCACATGATGTGCCCTATGGCTCTGGTAGTGGGCAGCAATCTGTGACTGGATTTCCTAACGTTGATGATTCTAACAGCTACTGGGTATTGTTACCTTTTTCCTCTCTCTCATTTCATCCTCTATATCTAGATGTCTAGACTTATCTAGAACTGAACGTCGTTCGCAGGTTGTTAAACCTATACAAGAATCTAGTGCTAAACAAGGGGACACGATCAAAAGTGGAACAATAATCAGATTACAACATATGAAGACTAGAAAGTGGCTTCACAGCCACTTGCATGCATCTCCGATATCCGGCAATATGGAGGTTAGTTATAGCTGGCTTTAGTTCTTTATTTCTGCTTCGTGAGCTGTAGATATTTGGAAAACGGATATTCAGGAGCCGTATCTTGGCATATAATTGCCATTCACCACATTTGCATATCATTATACTTACTACTTACATGATACAAGTCAGAATTCTGGACAATTACCCCAACCTTTAGTGAATTAGATACTATATGTTATTTTCAGTGTATAAACGGTGGATTTACATATTTATTGATTTGCATACCATAGACATGCACAGGGTACGCTGTGGACTTCCTTTTTAATCCACTTTAGGACTATTGCAAGTTTTAACAATCACTCAGTCTTACCTGACTTTAGATAAAGTAAAATATGTTGCTTTGCTTGCTAACTTCATCAGAAAACAGGATTAGATGAAAATAAGGAATGCAGAGAATTGAATGACAACATTTGTTTCTTTAATTGCGGAAACCTTTATTGAGATTGGACCTCAAAGTGACATGTCTGATATTTTGTGGATGATGCAAATGTTTGTAAACCGAAATTCATGTTGCCACGATTGTTTCTTCTTTTTGTTTGGAAAACCAAGTGGGTAAGCATTTTGGTTATGCTTCCTAAAGTGTTTATTGGCACCAGTTAGCATCACTATGTCTCAAGTTTGATGGATGTGTACTGTGGAGCAATTTGCAATTAGACATATATAAAAAATGTGGGAATGCATGCTTCTCATTAATCAATTTTTTGACTGAACTTGTAATTGCAGGTTAGTTGTTTTGGCAGTGATGGTGAGTCGGATACAGGAGATTATTGGAGGTAATGCATGAAATTGATCTCTCTAGATTTTCTAAATACAATTGTATGTTCATGGGACTGACTGAAATGTTATTTGCCACAATCTCTTAACTTAGGCTGGAAATTGAGGGAAGTGGGAAAACTTGGAGGCAAGATCAAAGGGTGAGGCTTCAGCATGTAGATACAGGTGGATACCTACACAGTCATAATAAGAAATACACCCGCATAGCAGGGGGACAACAAGAGGTAAGGGAAATATAGTCTTTCAAAGAGAATCATATGATTTAATTTATTTGGCAATCTCCAATGTTTACCTGCTACCAAGTATCACTAGCTTAACCGCGCATTCTGCATTCTGTTGCTGCAGGTTTGTGGTGTTCGCGACAAGAAACCTGATAATGTTTGGTTAGCAGCAGAGGGCATTTACCTTCCAGCAGGTGAAGGCAAATCAAGTGCATCTTGATTTCAGATGGTATTTTACACTATTCATTCCTAGGTTGTTTTGCTGCTTCACTGTCAATCCAGAATCAACTTCCTCTATTTTTGTTCACTTTCTAAAGTAGGGAAACTGCTGTACTAGTATTGATGTTTATTTTTCCTCAAGTGGAAGAATTCGAAGAGCAGATTATGATATAAAACAGTATGGCCATTTTTGTATAAAAAAGTAACACTAACTGGAAAACAGTATATCTATTTGATATTCGTTTGCGTTGAATGATAATAATGGTACTATCAATGTTTTGTTTTTTTCGTCTCCCTAAACAAATGGCATTTATTATTCACATTCAAGATGCTTCAATACTACAACTTAGCAGCGGAAATGTCAATTTATTAACTTGACAGCAGTATTACCGTTCAGATGTCAACTAAATCAATTGTTCCCTGGGTCCTTTTAGGCATTGCATGGAAATTTGAGTGTATAGAGTGCTCAAGAAATTATGTTTCCACAAGTGTTGAGTGCAAATCTCATCACCAATTCTTTGAGGTGAAAACATAACCGTTGATGTCTTATATATTTTTAAGTGAAAAACAGAATTCTGGTTCAAGAACACAACCATCACGAATGGCTTTTCATACCCAAAAAATGGAAGCATTTTCCTATGTTGTTTACTCGACAAATCCACTACAGATGGTTTGTTATCAACGGTTTTGTAGTACATCAAATATTAGAAATGGGACTCTTCCATCCATAACAGTTTGAAATTTGTCAAGGTGATGGTGTGAAAAACTGAAATCACCTAGCAAAAATTTTCTAACAACTTACTCAAAGATTTCAATGAATAACACCATCAATATGACCATTCATAGTAAATCTCACAACCGGAGGCCACACTAACGATGTGTTTTCTTTGACAGGTTTGATTTCTTGTGATTATTCATTTCTGCAACCATTTGTTAGCATGCGACCTTAATGTCGATGGACAGATCTCAATAATGCTCTGAACTTTTTGGATAATTTCATAGATTTGAACAACACCTTACATAATTATGCCTTTCTAACTCCAATCAATTTTAAGAAAAATTCATCCAATGCTAGTAAACATATGACTGATTGTTCTAGAGAAATAAAGGACTTCAATAGCATTTAAACCATCGGGGATTCTTTCAATAAACACATTTAACCAAAGAGGCTAAAGCAGCAAAGAGTAAAATATATAAGAGTAACAGAAAATCTAAAAGCTTAATAATAATATCTCATCTGAATACCAAAAATTTTCTAGATGCTCTCAAATCACAAACTAACACAAGGTTTCCCTATTAGTAGAGTACATTTTGTTCCTCACTGGGATTTGACATACTCTTGAACAATGTGAAGACCTTCAGTCTCCTCGCCATAATCCTGAGAAGAATTTTTTTGAACAAAAAAGATATTAGAGAGGTCAATAATATAAAAGCCAATAGAATGCCGTGTGAATGAAAAGTACCTTCACCACAACGCAGGAGCACCCAACAACCTTTCTGGCTTTTCCTTCAGAATCGATCTTGCACAACTGAAGTTTAAAGGAATTCAGATACCCTTACAAAATTGTTCAAAATTTTGCCATCACTTTATCAATTACACAATCAGTGATAGATATCTATCCAGGGAAATAGAGAAAATAAAGATTTTTTTTTTAAAAAAAAATGTAAAATCATTTAGAACTAGAACAGCATTTTCAGTCAAAATTTTTCAACATTAAGACTCTATAAAATTAACTCTAAGAAGCAAAGAATCCACATACAACTGTTATCAAAAGTTTTACTTACCCCAGCCCATTCTCCAAGAGTCTTGGCACTAGGAACAGTAACCAAATCTATGTGGTTATCTGTACAGAGTGCTTTGACTAATTTGACATAATCAGGCTGATCACAGTCCTCAGCCAACACGCACAGCTTTGCTGTACATTTTTCAATGACTTTGGCACCTTCATGAAGACCTCGTGCCAGCCCACCATGAGCTAATGACTTTCTCAATACAATTTGCAAAGCTGTCATTATATCCATGGGCTCACCAAGAGCAGGAGCAGCAGCAGGAGCCTCTGCAGCAACAGCAACAGCAACCTCTTCGCTGCAAGACAATGATTTTACTACGTTCAATATAGGCTCCCAACATAAAAATCCCCAAAGAGAGACTAGTGAAAGAAAATAGTACATGTATTCCCTAAGAACACTAAAATGTAACAACATCGAGTGATACCTATACTTTCATATTTATATCAACAAGCTTACTTAAAATAGGCAAACTAAACACGTTACTGAAATGCCAAAACTATGCACAATGATAAACACAAAGCTCTATTGTTAAAAATGCAAAACTACACAAATAAATGTAATATAACCTTGAGACAAAATTGGAAAAGATAAAACTTGCAGTTAGCAATTGGCAATAAGTTCCATATTCGATACAAATCAAAAGAAAACACAGCACATATTTGAATCTACGTACCCTGACATTCTGCCTTCCTAGTTAGGCACTCTTCGAATTCAAAACCTGTCAAAAAATAAGCAAAAGATCAGGAGATGGTAGAAGCATATATATTAAGCACATTGAACAAGAAAGTGCGCTTCTAATAATAGCTTTGGCAAACCGTAAGTAATTGATTAAACTATGAAAAAGATTACGACTTTAACAAGTAAAATCTCCTATTATATCAGCAATTGAAGCTAAAATTCTGGTAAGATATTGTTTATAGCGACCATCTTAAAGCAATCAAGCAAAAATCAGAGAGTAGCAGAACCCAAACAAACTCAGCAAGAACCTAATCATATCACACCAAAAAATCAAAACCCTGCCAAAATCTTTTGATTTACCAACAAAGTGAAATCTAACTAACCTTAGTTAATTAAAATCAGTAAAAACAGATACAAACATTTCGTACATATTAAGAATACAAATAATACGCACAATTGAATCAATAAGAAAAGATACACGTACGAGTGATTTTCCAATGCCGAGAAGGAGCTCGAAGAGAGAAGAATTCAGTTGCAGAACAACAGGATGAAACCCTAGGGAATTACTCTCCATTTTATATGATAAAAAACCCTACTGCTAATGGGCTAAATTAATCCGGCCCAATAATATTGCCTGAGGACCGACCCATCATTTACGATGAAGAAAAATAAATAAACGGAGAGTTCCCCCTTCAAAATGCTAAGTTTAATCATTTTTGAAGAAAATTCAAGTGAAATATTGTTTGATAAATATTTTTTAAAATAAAATTTTATGGTGATTAAATTTTTAATTAAAATGTAAAAAAAAAAAAATTATTTCAAATTTGAAACTAGTAAATTATTGTATAAATCAATGAGCTTCAAATTTGAAATTAGAAGGTTATGTGTATATATAAAGTATGAATTATTTATTTGAATTGAAATGAAGTTTTGAGGGTTTTGTAAACAAAAAATGTAGTAATTAGAAAATTCACTATAAGACTAAATTGTATTTTTTTGCTTATTTTTTGTTTATTGCATGGTGTCCTGGGTGAGTCCCGTCATTAAGGGGCAGCACCTTCAAGTCATTTCATGCCTAAACTAATCACGCTCGTTGATTTATAGGCACCTCATTAGGTGAGACAACTGGCCAGAGGATTTAACATTTTTTCATACTCAAGCAAGAATTTAAAACTTGGATCATTGGTTAATGGAGGAAGAACCTTACCGCTCCACAACATGCCTCCGATTAATTGTATTATTATTTATAGGAAGTGATTATATATAAACTCTCCATTATTTTAACATATGGTTGTGACCTTTGCAAATAGAAGAAGTTTGGTTCTCCTTGTATGTATAAGAGCTGTCTCCCAATATGAATCTAGCTTGACTCAAATCAAAAAACAAAAAAACTAACAAATAAATATATATATATATGTATGTATGTATCTTGATTAATCCATCTCTAGGTGTTTTTTAAAAATATATATTAATGCTTTTTCACTTTCAAAAATTAAATTTGTTGGATCATAGATAAAATCGTTTTACCCCATTTTTTTGCTTCTCCTTCCTTCTTTTTGTTTTTTTTTTTTTTTATTCTTAAAGAAAGCAAAAATGATGTAATAATTTTTAAAATTATTTCATCAAATATTTAAAATCTAATTTAAATTGAATTGTATAACATTTATAATACTTGTCCATTCATTATACCTTGCAAATAACTTTTAAAAACTATAATTTACCTTAAGACAATTCTATCTATATGAATATGGTAATATTCAAAAACTCTTATTTATAATTTTTTTTTTTTTGCTGAATAACTCTTATTTATAATTAAAGAATAAAAAAAATTGAGTTAAATTTTCTCGTGCATAAATTAAAGTTACAATTATTTTTTATTGGTTAGTTTGTCCAATTTCACTTTCCCTAAGTGACAAAATGTTTTAAAGCAAACCACCCAAGCTTAGGGGAGTTGGTAAACAAACTTTTAATGTTTCTCCTCAGGGCGAATGATCGAGGTTTCGAATTCCCTGAGGTGGTTAGCGCCACGTTAAAAAGCTCTGGGTCAGACCCTCACCCTCGAGTAATAGTTGGACTCTGCGAGCACACTCCGGGTCGAATTCAAATTAATCGGCATGTATGGGTTCGGATACGGAATGTTTAAGAAAAAAAAAAAAAAAAAAAAAAACGTAGACCTCCATCATTGACCACGGACCAATTCCAATGATGTATAGAGAGAAAAAAAAAAATCGAATGTGATGGACCCTACCAATAACCAAATATTGATTATTTTTTTCCACAATACTCATGAATTATTATTATTATTATTATTTTTTTAAAAAAAAACACTCATGAATTAATGCATTTTTGTTATAAACAACCAATCATATTATCTATTTTAGCATACTTTAAAACTTTACGATTTAAAACACGTCATTAAATAAAAGTGTTTCAGCTTATCCTCTTACTTAATAATCGTTCAATAATATCTTAGACGACAACGTATGACTTAAAATCACAACAATTTTTATAATATTAACTACTTATTACTCTAGCTATAGAAGATTATAAATTCGTATTTTGTGGAAAAAAAATTCTCAGTATTTACATTTTTTAGAAAATACATAAAATAACATTGTCCAAGTTTGGAAACAAAAATTAAAGAATTTTCCTTTTTTTTTGGTAAATGTTAAAGAATTTTCCTTACGCGGAGAACAAATTTTCCAATCAATACTCAAAATCATTGCATGCATGAAATGTCAGAATATCCTTAATTAGATACATGCGTGTCTGTATAATATATATATATGTATGTAATAATTTTAAAAACAACAGGTTGAATGCAAAATACTGAAAATGTAAGAAGTGGTGTACACGTAGACGTAGGCAGCAACTAAATTAAATTTGAGACATGTCAGACCTATTGGAGAAGCTTTCCCAACGTCTATCTTAGACAAGGTTTGAACTCGAGACTTTGCAGATGAGGACCTTTGTTATTGACCTCTTCTTCCTAGTATGTGTATATGACAGAAATGGAAAATGGAAAATGTCAATATTAATTAAATTAATAAGCTAAAAATGAGGAATTTTTGGTAGCAGTCTTAATAACCATTTGGAGGGGCCTTTTCTCGTTCTTTGCTGAAGGTTTGAGCAAGTTCGGGCCCCAGCCACCACCACCACCATCACCGTCACCATCGCCACCACGGTCATTTCTTTCTTTCTTTCTTTCAAGAAAAAAAAAAAAAACCTTTTTTCTGGGATTTTATATTTTATATTTTACTGTTAGTATTATTATTATTCTTTATGCAAGAGAAGAAAAAAACAATAATAATTGTAATAATAAAAAATAAAAAAAGAAAATAGAAAAAAAAGGATTAAATTATGTTTTCTTGCCCTAAATCTCTTCATCTCCTTATCTCGTATCGCCGCCTTACATCTCCATTTCCAGACACGACAAAGCTTTATTTTAGTTTTCTATATACATGGTATGTAGGGGAAGAGTTATGTACGAGAAAGGAGGAGCAAACAGAAGAATGTTTGTGTTCTGTTTTTCCAGCTGCTGTTCTGTTGAATCTATTTTGATTTGAAGGTGAGGAGGGTCTATGTCATTTTAGCCTTTTTTTTTTTTTTTAATTGTCAAAAGATGGTTTCTTTTTTTCCTAAAAAGAAAAAAATATATGTAAAGATGGAAGTTTTGATTATGGTTTAGATGGTTCTTATTTACTGAGCTGATTTTAAAAATTTTTCCTCTTTTTTTTTTTGGCAGATCTGTATGTTGCTGGGATTTTGTTAGGTTTTGTACAGTCTGTTTAAAAGGAGTTATAGCGGGTAGAATACGAGAAATGTCGCTTTTGCCAAACGATTCGGTTCTAATACGAGAGGTATGGAATGATAATTTGGAGGAAGAGTTTGCTTTGATTCGGGAGATTGTGGATGATTTTCCTTACATAGCCATGGATACTGAGTTTCCGGGAATCGTTCTCAGACCTGTGGGCAATTTCAAGTCAAATACAGATTACCACTACAAAACCTTAAAGGACAACGTTGACTTGCTGAAATTAATCCAATTAGGTCTCACATTTTCCGACGAAAAAGGCAATCTACCGACTTGTGGAACGGATAAATTCTGTATTTGGCAGTTCAATTTCCGTGAATTCAATCCCAATGAAGATGTTTTTGCGAATGATTCAATCGAGTTGTTGCGTCAGAGTGGAATCGATTTCAAGATAAATAACGAGAAGGGTATTGATGCAAAGCGTTTTGGAGAGCTCTTGATGTCATCTGGAGTTGTTCTGAATGATAATGTCTATTGGGTTACATTTCACAGCGGATATGATTTTGGTTATTTGCTTAAACTCTTGACGTGCCAAAACTTACCTGATACCCAGAATGGGTTCTTTGAGTTGATTCATATTTACTTCCCTGTTGTATATGACATTAAGCATTTAATGAAGTTCTGCAACAGTCTCCATGGTGGATTGAATAAACTAGCCGAGCTGTTGGAAGTTGAAAGAGTTGGTGTTTGTCATCAAGCCGGTTCCGACAGTTTGCTTACATCTTGTACATTCAGGAAATTAAAAGAGAACTTCTTTAGTGGCTCACTGGAGAAGTATGCCGGTGTGTTGTATGGGCTAGGGTTTGAAGGTGGACAGAATTTGCCTTGAGAAAAATAGGAAAAAAAAAAAAAAAAAAAAAAAAAAAAAAAAAAGTGTTAAAAGAAAATTGAATGATAGATGTTTGTTTACTTGTACCTCTTTGTAAACTTTTGAGATATAGTTGTTAATTCATGATAATTTCTTATTTGAATTGGCCTCATTCTTGTCTTTTTTTGTTGTATTTGCTAACTAATATTTTGTCTGTCTCCTCATCTGTGTGTTTTACTAAATTTAGGTTAGGTTGTATATGCTAATATGAGATAGGTATAAAAATTTAACATGTTTGTTTCTGCTTATTATATCTTTGGAGATTCTAACTTCGTTTACTATATAGAATGTTTCTCATTGTTGATTGAAGAAGAATACTATTACCTTCCAATGGCTTTTATTGTATAAGGTAATGATTGAGTATCTGCTTTGAACTTTGCTTCATAGTTCTCTTCATCTGTGGTGTCATGTTTTATTCTCCTTTACTCGTGTTTATCTTGCTCTTACACAACAATCTGTTGTTTCTATTAGTAAGATAAATTCCTCTGTTGAATCAGTGAATTGATTCTCGATAGTTTTCCAGTTGTCATTTCCGTTCCTTTGATCCTTAATGATATTACTCTATATTCACATACAGATGGTTAGCTGGTGAAGGATTGTAATTAGCATGGTCTTTATGCAGATGGGTGCAAATTATTCAAACATGCAGGTTTGTGAATAACTATCATCTCATTTCTCTTTCTTTTATTTCGGATCTTTCTGTCAGCTGAAAACAAGATTCTTTGGAAACAGGTTTCTGCCATGAGAAACTGTAGGTAGTTAAATGCTTGGATCATGAACTTTACTACAAGTTTAAGAAATTATGTTATTCAATAGCTGTGTTTCATAAGCTTTCGAGGATTTTGATGATTTTTTATTTACCATTAAATTTGCTCTAGATCTTGTTTTACACTCCACTCTTCTATAAATGCAAGCAAATGCTTATAGAATTCTGTTTTGCTAAATAGAAGAATATGATGATCATGTCATTAACTATCTATGTGTTCCTAGAAATTTAGCTAATTATATAACATTTAACATTTTTCCCTTTGATATTATTAGTTATCTTTCATTTGTAATGCTTTTCCTGTCTTATTATTTCTCTAAAACCTCGTTCACAATGCTAGAATAACCTTAATTCTGTTTGAGTTGACTAACTAGCATTTTGTTTCTTAATAATACTGATATTTCTGCAACATGCATATTCTACCAAGAGCTGCTAAGGTGTGTATGATATTCATTTGATGCATAACCTAAATGGCCATGAACTGCTGTTCTTGTTTCGATAAATAATTAGTTGGTCTCTTGCAATGTCTTACTGGTGCTGCTGCATTTTTTTTTTTTGGTATTTCTGGATTTCCTTCTGTGCAAGATAATGAATCCTCCCTCCTCTTGCCTTACAAAGAAGTTATTTTTGACTGACCAAGGATTCAGTTGGAATTTGATCATATTTTTGAGTTGATATGTGATGAAGATATTTCAGTCAAACAGCTGTAGAAAATAGAATGTACGTTTTTTTTGCCCATAGTTTTGTCTTTATATTCGCATCTCTTACTACATCTGATTTACACATTGTATAAATGTAATAACAAAAACTTCAAATTAAGTAGAAGAGCTTATACATATGTATATCTTTTGTTCTTATCTTCTAATATATTGTGTAAATATATGAATAACAAAAGGTATCTCTTGATATTTTAATGTATTGTCTAAATATACTAACAACAAAAGGTTCATTTATTTTGCTAGCTTTGTGAACAATGTTTTAAAAAACCAAACATGGCAGAATGTAACTTGATTATGGTTTTTCTTTAATGTCAACGATATAGGATTACTATGCTTAGAAAGTGACCGATCAATTACCGATTGATATTGAGCCCTCAGCAAAGCACATAAAAGATTTGATCTGTATGTAACACAAGGCAGCTTTAAAATGAATGGCAAAAACAGCCTCCAATCACTCAATTGCATTGGTGACCTTTTTGTTCAATACCAATCCATTCCTGAGTTTTTAGAAACTGAAAGCCTCCCTATTAAGCACAATAAACATCAGCAAAGAATATGCCCATATTTTCACAAACGCATAGCTAAAGTAATATAAAATAAGACTAGTTGCTAGGGTTCAGAATAATGATCCCAGTTTCACTGCAACCAACGGAACTGAAGGCTACAAATTTTAAAATAAACTATCGCAGTTATAAAATAGTAATGTAAAGCATCTTGTCCCTGAAATTTCAATGGCTAAGCTTCAATCAGCAGAAGCAACTAAATTTTGATTCCACAGAAGTTAAAATTTAATTGTTAACATCAGTCTTAGCAAGTCTGGTTAAATGAACTGCATGCAGGGATTGGAAGATCGTACTCCTATTGATGTCTTTCTCCGAGCACCTCCAGCTGTAGGTCAAACAAAAAATTTAAAAAGAATAAAAGAAGCTTTTTATTACTGAGTCATAGTAATCAATAGAATTATATAACACACTGATCTTCAACGAGGAGAGAAACTCATAGGTCTGATTAGCAACATCAGTTCTCAGACAGAGAAACAGGGAGGCCAAGGCCACCATTCTGCATGTCAATGACCAGGGTCACAACAGTATGGCTTTAGGCGACAACATTTTTATTCCTTGAACATACAAAAATTCATCATCAAAAGAAAAGGAAAGAACAAAAAGAAAAAGAAAAAAGAAAAAGCAAACCAACACATATTGGATTTTTCACTCTCTAGATTTCTGCGTGAGAAAATAGTTTCTATGCACAATTTTTCCTTTCAATTTTCCACCAGGTTTTTACAAATCATGACAGTTGATGCTGAGAATCTTTCCTGAGAGAAAAGAGGCTCGAGAATGTTTTGGTACCCTTTTCAATTACCAGATGGTTAAATGTCAAACTTGTAGGCAAGAATGGGTACTATTAATGAACTTTTTATAATCCAGAAATATGTCATGTAATGCTAGAATAAATACACAATTGGAAGCATTAGAATGCTTGATCCACCATACATGAAAGAGGAAGTTTAAAACCAAGTAGGTTTCAAGAGCAAACAACCCTTCACATAGAAAGGAGCACATTCAAGACATGCATCAATCTACTTTCACAAAGAAAAATTATTCCAGAGTAAAGTTTACTAGCAGTTCCAGTTATCCTTTTCTACAGACATTTGTTCAGCATGATTAATTTATTCTTCCATTGTAAAGCAAAAGGCTAAAAACTCTTTGGCATTATATATCAGTTAAAGGACTTTACTGTAGACCTCATTTCCTAAAAGTATTTTCATAAGAGCCTGACAGTAGATGAATACTTCTCTATGACAATACGTTTGCAAGAATGCACAAATATTCACAAGAATTATGTCCACATAGTCAGACGAAACACAAATCCACAAAGATATCCACTTTAAGAACTTGCAAACTGATATTCACAAGAATTATGTCCACATAGTCAGACGAAACACAAATCCACAAAGATATCCACTTTAAGAACTTGCAAACTGATATTCACAAGAATTATGTCCACATACATAGTCAGATGAGACACAAACCCACAAAGATATCCACTTTAAGAAAGAGAACAACACCTCAACCTCATCATCTCCTGCGTTTAGGGGCCTTCAATTGCCTGAAGATGAAATTGATGACTTCCTTCAATGTGGCTTTCCTATTTTCCTTTAAGTTCCATAGCTCTGGAACCACATACCTACCACTTGCATTGTACTCGTCAAGGTCCTTCAAAGCTGTTGTAATTGAATTGTAGATCTCATCCCCCCACTCTAACTTTAGATTATGAAGATCTTTATCATTTTCATCCAAAATTTTCTGCACCAAGAAACAAAGATTACACAATATACAATTTACAGAAAGCAATAGCACATTTTCCATATAGGGAGAAAGGAAGCAGTTCATTAGAGTTGCAATGAGAAAAAATTGAGTTCAAGAGGGAAGTACAAGCTGCAGAGACAAATTCCTAATGATTTCCTAAAAGCATCAAAATATTTTTTGAAGAACAACAAGGACAATGGACAGAGAAAAACAAAGAACATCACAAAAAGGACCCTTTCGGCATACCGTATGTTTGTCTTGCCCAATCATGACAACTTTAAATGGGTACCAGTCAGAATCCTTCAACTTTTCTTGCCATAGGGAGCATAATTCTAAGGCCTTAAACTCAGCATCATCAGGGTACTTCTGCTTGCAGGCCTCTTGAAAAGTCTTTGGGTCAATTTCACCCATTCTTTTGATCCCAATATGGGCACGAGAGCTTACCAAAAGCTCACTCAGACCCTGAATCAATTCTTTCCTAGCTTCTTGAAGCTCATCATTGCTTTGGCGTTCCTTGGAGAGTAAAGTTTGATATAATTCTTCTACATTTTTCATTTCATCAACTTTTTCATCCAGCTCTGCATTCATTTCTTTGATTTTATTTTGAACAGCAGCATCATCTCCCAGGTGCTTCATCACCTCTAGTTTTCCTTTTAGTTCCTCTATCTCCATTTCCAACTTTTGTTTAGCATTTAGATCCCTTTCCAATTCCAGTATCTTCTTTAAAGCTGCTTCCTTCTCCCTCTGCATATATAGTATGTTGTTTTATAAAAACAGTCATGTAGTTTAAAAAATTGTATTCTCAATAAGATACTAGTATTGAGCTTTGGTAACAATGCAGGACACAATAAAGAATTGATTATAAGTTATTCACCTTCTGTTCTTCAACAAGCCTCAATACATTCTCATCTGCTTTTTTCTGCTCTGCAGATGCCATTTGAAGGGCACTGTTTCTCACGTCATTCTGTAAAAAAGTACAGAGTATGGTAAGATTGATGCATGTAGATGTGATTGACAGCCAGATGGCTAAGATTAAGGTAAGCCCAAAACCTTTCTCTTCTCCTCATCAAGTTTTTGTCTCTCACGTTCAGTCAAGGCTTCACGTTTATTCAACTCTTTGCTCCATGTATCAAGTTTTCTCCTCTTGCTTTCCAACTCTAAGCTCAAGTTCTCATGTTCATTCAAAACCCTTTGCACATGCTCTCGAGCTTGACGCTGCATCTTTCTTGTTTCTGAAATAATCAAAAACTGGGTCTCAGTAGTTGAATAAAGAATATGTGAAAGTAAGCCTGCAAATACTCACTCATAAATATTCAAGTTGCAAAGCACAGAGAATAAGAAATAAATTAAGAAAGAAACAAAGGAAGACCTTCACAAAAAGCACGATGTAATATGTCTTTCTCCTCAAGCATCCTACTGAGGGACATGGTCTTCTCATTGTACTTTATCTGCAACTCATAGAAATTTTCATTTTTCAAGTCAATCTCATTGGTTAAATTAGCCACAATTTGGTTCCTGCCTTGTGCAGCCTCCTTCACTAAATCTGCAATGGTTTTTAATTCTCCCGTCTTACGAAGATACTCTCCTACAGGTCCTTCGGCTTTATAGTCGTCATCACGAGCAACCCAACCATAAATATCTGGACCAGCACAAGCACCATGAGATGTCCATTCCTTTTTACTGCGCTTATCAGCTTCAAATGACTTTTCAAACTCCATAGCATTTTTGAAACCAGTCCAGTCTTTATCAAATCTCAGAACAGCTCTTGAAGTCCGACCCTGTTCATCCTTGAATATGGTGATTTCCAGAGGTTTATATTTGGAGAACCTTTTTAACAAGTATTCACTGTTATGCACATCCTCTCCATTCTTTGGTTCATTAAGGATGTTGACAATAATTCCAGTCCAAGGCCAACAAAACAATTCATTCTTTTCTGCTGTAGCTGTAGTTGCAGGCTTAGCAACTCGCTGGGGCGGTAGCTCAGCCTCATTTGCCAACTCAGTTTCCAAGTATTCTGCTAAGGCAAGATGGTTTCCCTTATGTTTCGCACTTCTATTGGCAGAACCTTTACTCACTCCAGTAGCATGTTGGAGAAGATCCTTGTACTTGTAATCTTGTTTCTTCTTCCCAGCACAAAAAGGGCACCTAAGGGTGCCATTTGGACCTTTTACTTTAAATTTCCCACTCTTTAATTCTTCATACGGCTTCTCTTTGTATTCATTAATCTCTGATTCACTTATATCTGACTCTTCATCTGAGCTGCTTGCCATCTGAAAAGTTTAAAAAGAAAGGTGAAAAGCAATAAGTTTTTACACCAAAATAATCAGCTTATGAGTTAAAATATAAAACGAGATAAAGGAAGCAATCTAGGGCGCAGTGAATGAGCAAACAATTTAATAACATTGTAAAATTAGAAGATATACTTCAAAACATTGATATATGGTATGATGTCATATGTAGAACTACGTAAAAACAAATTTTAATTAAACCTGATGCATCCAAAGAACTGGAGCTTGTTGGAACGGAAATTAATTCTGAATATTATAAATACAAGAATTGAGGTAGACATGAAAGGTATATTCATAATGTGCTATCTCTTTTTTTCCTTAGCTGGTTCACAACTACTGAAATCTACACACCAAAAGAATGCATTATGTTTTAGAATGTAAATACATACTTGAATATGCCTGAAAAAGGGTTTCTCAACAACCATGTTAACCCAGTCTAACAGCTACACCAACCCCAAACCCCCCACACTCTTCAGCCAAAAGGAAACACAAAAGGCAGATGAATTGGCTGGCACTTAGAGAAGCATGACTTTTGGAAGAACTAATAAACTTCATACCGAGATAAGTATTTCTCAGAATAGATCAATTTGAACATGCATTAACAAGCTAATTCATAATGCAACTTGAGGGGACTTTATCTATAATGCACTAGCATACAATGTTTATAAAATGGAGCATGAAAATGAGATCTATCCGGAATAAAATGAAAAAAGTACATCCGCTACAAGGCGAAGCTTTAAAACAACTTTGAGGAAGCCAAAATAGTAAATATCAGTTTGGCACTGATACAGGAAAAACCAGAAGCTTCCTACAAATAAAAAACGCATAGAAAAAATAAATAAAATAAAAATGAAAGCGATAGTTTCAGTAAATCGATAAATCTACAGAATAAATGAAGAAAAACAAAACACAAGTTGCCATAGTGAAAGCAAATTCTATAAATTAAACCCACAACATTTAAATGAAATGTTTCTCGCTCGCAGTGACACTACTCAAAACCCCAGACAGACTTCAACAATGATATACACATTCACAAAAAAGCACAATACCAGAAGCAAAATCAGCAACGAGAACATCTAATAAAATTACTCTACCAAAACTATTTAATGTCGACAAAGGACGCCGCGAGTAAGAAGGAAATGCACTGCTTCCCGAACAGAGACTCCGTTGCAGCAGAAGCTTCTCCGCCACTGACAGTAAGAAAAAGGAGCCGAATATCACCGGCGAAAATGATCGCTGGCAATAATTGCTACGAACAGGTTTGGGAGAGAGAGATTCACAATTCACCCTCTGAAAACCCTACCAAAAATTTGAGAAAAACCGATCACCATCGCAATTTAGAGAGGTAGAGAGATATCTGACAAAAAAAGGCTCGGATTCGTACGTTATGTTTTGGTTAGACTGTCGAGTCAAGTGAGGACAATGGCAAAAAACATATTCCAATGTATTGCATTGAATATGTTTATAATAGTCCAGCTAATCAGGACCGTTCATTTTTCTCATCATTGACATTTTATCCGTGATGGATCGAGATTGGGAATTGGTACTTTGGGACTAATGATTTTCTCGTAGGGAAGCATTAATTTCATTCAATGTTCAAGGACATGCATATTACATGTTGGAATTTATTTATTTATTTATTTTAAGGAAATTTTTTTTAAAAGCATATATTTGAAATATTTTGACCGAAAGTTCCACATTACTCACTTTAAAAAGTAGATGCTCGAAACCCTTTACTCAATAACATGTTTTAATCCTTAGTTGTACCTTCCCATAAATTCTTATTTGTTAGAGAATTTTTATAAATTTGTGCCTCCATTTGTAATGGAATTTTAGAATTTTTCATTAAAGTGTAGCAGGATTTCTTTTTCAAGAAAGATGTGACAGGCTGTAGGAAAAAACAAAAAAAAAAAAAAAAAAAAAAAAAAAGAAAAAGAAAGAAGAAGAAGAATTTATAATATATATATATATATGTCTATATTTAATAGTTACTTAAATGATAAATAAAAAAAAGTGAGTATCAATTAAAATTAGGTCCATTTTACCGGAAAGTTGCACCAGAATAAAAAACAGAAATGTCCCAAGAATTTCCTAAAATAAGGTCCACCTTAGAAGAAATAATGCACAGCACTTGGTACTACTAATTAGATAATTCTAATTTTTTAGTAATTCGAGATCTTTATTTAGGATGAAAATATGATATAAAATTATCCATAACAAAAACTTATATAAAAAGAGTCATACTAATTAGATTATTAACTATCAACATTAACTATCAACATGAATAGATTTAAGTGGTAAGCGATTTGATTTCGGTTAAGCAAGTCTTGGGTTCGAGACCCTGTGAATGCAGAAAATCCCTGCTGGGAGACTCACCCACCATAGCCAGGTGCGTGATGCGGGTGGGATCTGGATGTAGTCGGGGCAAAGGTTCGGTGAACCGGGTGGGCAAAAAAAAAAAAAACTAGATTATCAGCTAAATAAAGAGTAATTATATTTCTTAATCAAAAGTTTTAGAACTAATTTTTTTATTTATTAAGGAAAATTGTTTATATATATATATATATATAAAGTCATTAGTAATTCGCTATTTAATAGTCATAGTGAAGTCTTCTCCCGAGTAAAAGTTAGATTTTGCAGGCAAACTCGGATCGAATCCGAATTAGTTGAAGTCGTAATGACTTTGGATATTAGATGGTTTAAAAAAAAAAAAAAAAAAAAAAAAAAGAGACAATGGTTGCCTCAACTGGATGGATGGGCACGGTGGTGGACAAAAGTACTGGACCGGGCATCAATCTGGTGATAAGAGATAAGATATACATATATATATATATATATAGTGGATACATACATATAAGATACCTTAAGTACTGTGTTGCCATGTGAAGTTTTACAATGCTGGTCTAACTCTATATGTGTTTAGGCTTGAATGAATCAATCCTCCTAACCTATAAAACATTGTTACAATTGACAAGGACTAATGATATGTGCGTTTAGGGTTTTTGATTCGAGTCAAACACGAATATCTTGGATAATTCGGATATAATTTAAATTAGTCAGAGCAACTTTTTTGAATGGATAAATGACTCGTGAATGTTACGCGAGATTGAAACTTTTTTTAAAGTAAGAGTTAGATTATAATGACATAGTTCAAATGGAATCGAGATGCCGAACAAATTGTTAATTAATGATATGACCAATAACTAGGATTGGATGATGAACAATGTATTTGTTTCTTTGCCAACCCTTTTTTGTTTTAGTAATTTGCAAGAAAAGCATCAAGAAACGAGTGTTGCATATTTATGGATGGTTTGTTCCTTCTTTTTGATAGTATTCCTTCAAGGGCTTAAAAAGAGAGTGATTCATTCATTCATGGAAAGAATGATATTTTTTTTAAAGGTTCTAGCCATTTGCTTCCTTCCTTGAAGATCATTTTCTTTTTTTTTTCCCCTTCTTGATTATATATGTCACTAAATATTGTCCGTATACTTGTTTGGCCAAGATTCATGAAGTTATTTGTCCGTATATAGTAGGTTTGACAACATATTTGAATCTTATAGGTTACACACAATTTGTCTATAGAATGAAAAAAACTTTATCGAAAACACCACAGGCCTCAAAGATCAAATATCGTAACAATATGTCACGATTCGGACTCACAAGTTCGTGCTACGATTATAGGCATGACAATTATTTAGCTGTTCAATTGAACATAATTGGTCTAAATCCAAGATCAACCAAGTAAACGCCTAAAATTTTAGAGGTGGCTCCCATCCTTATAGTATAATACTTAGTTTCTATAGTCAGACGGCTACCTCCCTTGATATTCATTGTTATGACTCGGGCTGGACAGCTCAACGGAACATAATTAGCCTAAATTCAAAATCAACCGGTGGATGTCCGAGATTCTAGAAGTGACTTCCATTGTTGTAATGTAATACTTAGTTCCTATAGTCCGACCCTAATACCAACTGTTATTAACTCATGTCCACAAGCTCGTCCTTCAACTATAGATTTGGCATATCCCACAATCAACTATTTGACACTATCTTCATTGTATAAAAAAAAAAAAAAAAAAACCCCACTATCCATTATGTATTCCTTTTCTTTTTTTAATATAAGACCAGATATCAAAATCTAAAATATATTTATCATCAATTTTCAAAACCTTGATCTAAGAAGAAAAAAGAACAGTAACAAGGAAACACAATTATAACATATTAATTAAGATTCGCAGAGAAGATTCGAGATGAGCCTTTGAATAAATTTCCATAGTTAATTATGGCAAATGATCAAAAGTTGTGTGTTATACTTTTAAAGCAATCATTTTCAGAAACAATGCCATTGTGTGGTGGCGACGACTACCTCCATCAAACAAAGAACAAAGTAATGAACTCAAAAACAGTATACTAAAACCCCAATTAATCACCTTTACGAATCCTTTCATAATATATAGGCAGAATGCTTTCTTTGACAACTCAGTAGCAGAGAGAGAGAGAGTAAGAGAGAGAAACAATAGTCTAAACAATAATTGAGTGCATGCATTGAGTAGTTTTACAAAATCAAGTGGAAGGGAGGGACACATAAACAATCACCAATGTCTAGACATACCTCAAATTTCTATCACAAAAACCCTTTATATATATATATATTTCATTAGGAGAAGGAATTTGATTAATTCTGTCCCACCGTCCACTTTCATGACCACCTTTTTTTCCCTTGCATTTTAATTTCATCCACTAACTTATTTTCCTTTACTTTCCCTTTTTTAATCTCTTAAGGATTTAATAAGTCAACTATCCATCTTGAAATTATTATTGTATTTGAACACTCATTTATTTTAAAAAGAAGTGTCTGATAAATAGTATTATTGAGTTGAGTTATTAAAGGTGTATGTGAGAAGAAACTAACACAATTATACTCATTTTAAATTTATAGTTGATCAGATCTCTTATCTAAATTATATACAGTCTTAGTGTGTATATATAAAGGCATGAAATCTTTAGATCTTCAGTACTCTTCCATATGAAATAATTATAGCTAGACAAAGGGGATTTGTGAGTCCGGCAGTACCATTTCTTGGTTTTTGAATAGTGTGAGATCGATGGACACAGAAGAGATCCCATCAACGCCGGCAACTCCAGGCACACCAGGTGCACCTCTCTTTGGTGGGTTCAAATCCGAAAAGACTACTACCAATTTCAAGAAAAAATCCCTTCTCAAAAGCTGCAAATGTTTCACTGTTGATCAAGCATGGGCATTAGAAGAAGGTTCTTTACCGCCCGTTTCATGCACGTTGCCACCTCCTCCTGTTTCCCTCACCAGAAAGGTCGGTAGATATATATATATATATATATATATATATATATATATATATATATATGTGTGTGTGTGTGTGTGTGTGTGTGCATATATATTAGTGCAGATGTCAAGATAATGATGATGATGATGATGATGACATGCAGGTGGGAGCTGAGTTCATAGGAACCATGATACTGATATTTGCAGGTACAGCAACAGCTATAGTGAACCAAAAGACAGGAGGATCCGAGACACTTATCGGGTGTGCTTCATCGACAGGGCTGGCTGTTATGATTGTGATACTGGCAACCGGTCATATCTCCGGTGCCCATCTCAATCCATCCGTCACCATTGCCTTTGCTTCTCTCAAACACTTCCCATGGAAACATGTAATCCATTAATTCATTAATTATTTAATTGAACACTTTCAAGAATTTCATAAACTGAAAATGTAATTAATTTGGATGGATGGATGGATGCAGGTTCCAGCATACATCGTAGCACAAGTATTGGCATCAATATGTGCTGCATTTCTGCTAAAGGCAATTTTTCATCCTATAATGGGAGGAGGGGTTACCGTTCCATCAGGTGGATATGGTCAGGCTTTTCTTTTGGAGTTTATCATCACTTTTAACCTCATGTTTGTTGTCACTGCCGTCGCTACCGACACCAGAGCTGTAAGCCACCACCACCACCCCACCACCCCTTTTCTTTTTATATATATATATATATATATATGTATCTTACAAAAGCTTGATTACTACAGGTGGGAGAGCTGGCGGGAATAGCAGTTGGAGCTACTGTTATGCTCAACATACTCATTGCTGGGTAAAAAAGACATCACATTTATTTTGATTAGTTTTAAAGGGTCTTTTTAATTAAAATATATATACATATGTATAGCACACTACACATGAACTTGGAATCAATCTAACTTTTCTTTCTTTTTAATGGAAAGAATTGGAAAAGCTGGTTTTAATCTGGCAGCTGATCTAAAAATCTACTTTTTAACTGTGAAATGAATTTTTATATATATATATATATATATATATATATATATATATATATATATATTTATGTAGGCCGGCGACGGGGGCTTCAATGAATCCGGTGAGAACTTTGGGGCCAGCAATAGTAGCCAACAACTACAAAGCCATATGGGTGTACATGACTGCACCGATATTGGGAGCTCTTGCCGGAGCTGGTGTTTACACTGCCGTCAAGTTACCCGATGATCAGGATGATAAGGCTCGTGAAAACCCTTCTTCGGCAGCACCTAGCTTCAGGAGGTGAGGTGATCCGTCCGGCCGTTTATCGCCAATGGTGGGGAATATGGAGGTTGATATGATCAAAATATGCTTGTTTTATTGAGTATATTTGTAGAACTTCAGCTACAAACTTATATAAAATTACAATAAATAGTAAAGGTACTGGTTGGTTTGACTTTGAGGTATGTAATTTCTATTCTCTTTAAACCGAGGTAAATTCTGGTGTTTCTCAAATTTCCTGATAAACTGCATTACGGGGTTAATGAAAAATATTAGCTTTCTTTCATTAATGAAAAACAATTATCCGCATAACACTAAGCTTTACACAGTGTGCCCGTTTCCCAAAATATTCATCGCCAACCGCACATCTATATGATCCACATTGTGACAATCCAAGTAATATTGGGGTACATAAAAAATTGATTCAAATTCATAATATACATCTGAGAAATGACACGAGATGATTTTTGACTATTTAAGCTTTCTTTAAATTGAGTGGTGGTAGCCCACATCACGTCACAAAATGTAACATCACTTGGTGCAATATGAAAAGACAATTGTTTTACTCTAAAGCAATTGCTATAAATAAACAAAACCTTGTTCCAAAACCATTATACTATCAATGTTCAGGCTAATATCCAAACACAATAAAAAGAAAATTAAATGCCGGAAGTTACAACATGCAAAATAACTATTTCCAGTCATCGACAGGGACAGCGGCAACAGGTCCTGGTGCGGCAGCCGTTGGTGGTGCTGCTGTTGCTTCCCATCCATCACCGGATGCAGGCACTAAAAAATTTACAAGCAAAACTTTAGATTAGGTCATTTGTATAGCGTTCTTTTAATGAATAGTACAGCAAAAACATACCAATTAAATACACCTTCATGGACACACGTCCGCATTGTCAAGCAAACAAAATAAGCATAAGAAACTAAGTAAAGCGTTCAGAAATCACTCCTACATCTAAATTTGAAGTCACTTTCTTGAAATACCAGAAATTGACATAAAAATAAAAAAATTAAATAAACACTAACACAGCTATACTGTACGGCCTGAAACCAAATCATAACCAAGAAATGAGAAATTTCACTCTCGGGATTTCAAGAAAAGAACGAATCAGAGATAGAGAATTAGTTGTCCATGAAAAGAAGAAACCTAACCAGGTTCTGCAGTCCAACCAGTAGCAGCAACACCCGCAATGGCTGTTTGTGGTGCATTCATTGACCAGTCTCCATCAGGAATACCTCCACTAGTACCCCATGTATCAACACCGAGAGTTGCAGCAGAGTAATCGGCATAATCCGGAGCAGGCGCTTCCTCTTCTTGTTGTTCCTTAGCCTCCTCAGGCTCCCTATAGAAAAACAGATCAACCTGCCAAAACAGAAAAGATAACAGGAGTTTAGGAATCATTAAAAGATCTGCTGAAATGGAACAATACAAATGCAAAACAACAGAAGGAATTAAAAAAAAAAACAATTACCATGACATCCCACTTGTGACCCTGAGGAATCACACCACGCATTTGAAGCACCATCCTAGCCAAGAGCCAGAAAAGACAACCAATGCTGTGTTTTCCCTTGTTATTGGCAGGGATACCAATATCAACATAACGCATAGGGGAGTCGGTATCGCAGAAAGCAATGGTGGGGATGTTTGACAAAGCAGCTTCCTTGATTGGCTGCAAAAAGGTTAAAACAGTCGTAAATCATAATGCCCACATATTATTATTTAAAACATAATCACAAGGAAAACCGGAATAACCTGGTGGTCAGTTCTTGGATCAGTCAGGATTAGAAGCCGAGGCTCACTGAAGGAGGTTTGAAGCTGGTTAGTAAAAGTACCAGGAGTATGTCTCCCAGCAATAGCATGACATCCAGTATACTGAGCGAACTTCAACACAGCTCTCTGGCCGTATGGTCTGGCAGACTGAACAATAATATCTTGAGGGTTCTCAACAGCAACGATAGCCCTGGCAGCCATTTGAAGCTTCTCCCATGTTCTTGCGAGTTGAATTATGTGAATCCCTAACGAGGTACAAGTAAAATTAATAAAACGTACAATCAGATTAAAGACTTTCGGCTATGCAACAGTTTTCTGTCGTTAAAAAATCCATTAGAAAGAAGAAGTCCATATGCTTAGCCACCCAATTTTACAACAATAGCCATTGCGTTCATCCACACATTCTAAGCGAGACACTATAACCAGTAAAAGCAATATCATCAAACACTACAGAATAAATCATTCAAATTCAGATCCAGAACATAACTAAAACCATTAAAACAGAAATATATAGAAAACCATCCAGAATATGATAGTAAAATTTCCGAAACAAAATGCTGAACGAGAGAATTGGAGAAGTATCAACAAAAAATCGACAACTCAGATCTTAGTAAGAGTACAATGAAAGGCAAAATACAATACAATAGGCATACACGTATATGTATAAACAGAGACTACAGTGAGATAGCATACCATCGTTGCGGCGCTTGAACACGTATCTCTCCATCTGGAAGTCACAATTCTTAGTACCGAGGTGAACCTCGGCAGCCAACATCATCTGAATGTCGGCTTCTTTAGTCGAGAGCTGCCTAGCAGGAGTGGCCATGTTTTCTCCCTTCTTCGCTGTAGGCCGCTAGAACTAGGGTTTATGACAATGGCGATGACAAAAAGCAAATGCGTTTACAGAAAACTGTGAATAACACAATTTATATAGTTCCCGAGGAACCCTTGTATCCCAATTGATTGGGCTTCTATTTATTCAAAACATTTACAGTTGTTGGGCTTTTTTCTCTAGCAACTTCAGTTTAATATGGGCCTTATCTTCTTCTAAGGCCCATATTAAAGAATTATATTTTATTTATAGTAATGCTTTTAAACTATTATTTATATTTAAATTAACTTTTATAAATTACGAATAAATAAGTTTTAGACCCAATTATTATTTTTTTAATAGAAAAAAAAATTATTATTTTTTTTAATAGAAAATTTTTGATACTTTGGAATGTGTAGCTTCATTCTTATTTAAATTAGTTTTCAGATAAATTACATAATTAAAAAAAAAAGGGGGAAATGCAATTTCACCAGTAATAATAACAGAAGAGAGAAAATATATTTCTTCAAAAAAGAAAAGAAAGTATTAAAGGGCAAAAAAACAAGAGATTTTCGTATAATTTTCCTCCGTATAGCAAAAAAACTAGCAAACGAAAGAGGGCAATCATCAAACCATCTCTGTGGCTTTTACTGCGTCGGAATTGTTGATTCCGCCATTGAATCGAAAAGAATAAGATTTAATAAGAGAAAGGGCGAGAGCTGCTACTGAGATACCTAACAAGTCCGATACGGCGTCTTTAAATGAAGCTCCGGCAGATCTAAAGTAACCCATTTCATCGGCAACTTCCTTTGCGGCGCCGACAGCGAGCGAAACCGCTGATCCAACCCATATGCTGCGGTTGCGGATGAAAGAATATGGAGTCCGGTTAGCAAGGAAAGAAAAGATGACGGTGAGGAAGAAGGAAAAGAGCAAGTGCTGGAGTTTGTCGGGAGCTAGCCATTCATCGCCATTTTCCATTTTTATAAGAACAAAGACCTACTAAATTTCGTTTAAATGGCTTCAGACTGCGGTTTCATCATTATGTAAAGATATAAAATACGACTCCAATTAACTTTAACACAATTAGGAGACTAATTTTCATTTTCTCAGAATGTAGACCTCCTTTTCCTGAATGTATTAGTTAATTCTTTATATAAGAAATATGATCTGCAAACAATGCGTTTTTTGGAAATGCAAATACTATATTTCAACATAAAGATGTAATTCAAGGCAATAAAATTACAAATCAAGTAAAAATACTATTAAGTTCAAAACTTGGTTACTATGTTAATACAAAATACACCTAATCTTCTTCCATAACTTCCTAGAATTGGCCTTGATTTGTTGTGTTAATTCATCTTGTCAAGTAACTCATTAATGTCATCCTCACGGTTTCCAGAGTCCCCTCCATCCTTGTACCGATTCTTCTTACCCTGCAAAGCCTTTTCCGGTTTCCTAAGTGAAAAAGGGCAGAGGAACTTGTTCACCTCTTTGAAATGTTTGCCCACAGTCGCGATCTCGTTTATGACATCTTCCAAACAAATAATACTATGTTCACCCAGTGCCTGATAAAAGAGAGCAATGAGAATGTGTTACTCAGTAGTAAACATAAATGAAAAATCATAAATGTTGCAAGAGATATCTAGACCTGCTCAACAATATTGTTGTCGGTTAAAGGAACTCTCTGTTTGTCCACTTTTCCAACACCTTTCTTGTAAATCAAATCCCTTATACTCTTTAGATTGGGGTACCTAAGGATAAAAAGTGCATTCTTTAGACCCAAAAGAATGTAAAAGGAAAGAAACCTCATAATATAAAAGAATAAGGTAACTAATATAATATGCAAAATTGCTCCACTAATTCATTCAAATGCAACTGCCTCCTAACTATGATAATTAAGCAAATGAACCAGTGCACATGAAAAGAACAACATTCACAGTGGTTTCTTCTTTTCTGGTGGTGGCTTTGATCCACAATAATTGACAGTAAAATTAATGCAACTCAGAATGAATACGTTGATGGGAAAATGTACCAAAAGTCAAGACATAATTTTCAGTTAATCTTGATCCATTTCAGTTGAGGGCATTTCTGACAAGTTTTAATGGATTAAATATATATGTGTGTATGCTCTTGGTTCCAACGGAAGTGACACCAACAGCAAATTGTAGATATGCTTATAGGATTGCAAAAATATATGTATCAAAACATGTTCCATTATTTGAGCCATATGCAAATGACATCTACCAGAAAAAGGAGAATGGCAGTTGCTTGCTCTTAAAATGGAAAAATACATCAGCAGCAGGAATCAAAACTAAATAATTGGTATGTAAGGTAGTTAAGTTATGATCACTGAGAGAAAGGAACATCAAAGCAGAAAATGAGATGGAAGGAAAGCAGAGTCAATCAACAACATTACCATACTTCCCATTCAAAATATGGGAAAAGTTTAAGAAGCAGATCACCTCATATTCTTAAATGCCAAATAAATTCAATTGGTACAAAAACACACATAATTAAATATACCTACCCATATGTGACATAAGGCTCCACCTTCTTCAATCTCTCCATTACTCCTTCATTTACCTTGAGAAAAACCCCACGAAAGATTCTTGAGAGTCTCAAAGAATATAAAATCTTTCGTGTTTGAGCATGCATGTCATTCTTGCTGAAAATGGTACAAAAACAGGAATTATTAGCAAGAGGAGATAGCAAATGACAAAAGGACAAAACATAATAAGAGACTCACCCTCCAATTCGTATGACAAATAGAAGCTTGGATTTTGGTGTCTCCTTACCATATCTATATCGCTTCCTCCTATTTTTCATTTGGACAAAGTCCAACTCCTGGCAAAAAACAACAGAGAATCTCAGCATAAAATATCATATTAAATATAGAAGTAGAGATCGATTTCTTTTGGGTAAAGAAATCATTCTAGAGGAACTTCAGGAGCTATGGTGAAAGAATGTAGCAATTTGTTCGAGGCCACAATCAAAATGAGAGTACATATGACAGGCACGGAGAATCGCCATATAATTTCTATTGCCAGCCTTCAAGGCATGAACATCGTGGTAACTAAACTTGATGCCCTCGCTCTGCAAACTGGCTTTTAAACAATCTCTATTATGTATCTCACCGCATCTCAAGTAAGAGCACAAAACCAACCAGTAGCTACAGATTCTCAAGTGAGAAAAAGAATGAAAGTAAAAGAAATGCCACACATAAATCATGATTGTAATGTCAGATACAATCGGCCATGTAAAACTATAAAATATAAAATACAGTCGATAACGAAAGCTCAAGTAATTTAAGTTATGCAATTACCCTGGCACGATACTCTCTGATGAACTGGTCTGGCTTCTTAATAACAAAATTATCTGACTTGAGCCTCTTCACTTTCTCTTCAAGCCGCTGCTTCCTCCTAATTGCCCATTCTTCATTGTTCCTCCTCTTCTTCAAAATTACCTCCGGGATGTAATTCAACTGCGTTGGCTCTCCAGCCATAATTATTACTTTATCTAATAAAAGATAAGAAAACAAAAGTCAATCGTAAATCAATTAGTAAAACCGAGCTTCACAATCCCCATAAATGTCAAACTTCAAACTTTTTCCTTGTCGAAACGAAAAGGTTTTGAGAATCCTAGATTGCAAATCAAAACAAAACTTCCAGAAAATAGAGGAAATTACCGGAGAATATGTCAATGGAGGAAGAGAATGTGCAGCTCTACGGTGGAGCCGAAACACCAAAACCCTAATATAAAACCTGATAAAGTTTTTCTAACTCAACCAAAAAGACACAATCAACTCACTATTTCTACAATTTTAGTAAGTTAACCCAACAATACATCCTTTCGCTGCCTGTATCGATTGGGCCATAAAATTAATGAGATAGCTAGGCCCATATTATATACATGATTATATATTTGAAATTGGGCTTTAATTTTTCTGTATATATGGGCCCAACATTGAGTTTTACTTTTTAAACTAATTTAAATTCAGACTAATTTCATTCGAGTTAAGTTGGATTCTCGTGCAAGAAAACTTTTGTCAATCTCAAGCTCACTCCTTACCAACTTACTGCACCTTGGATTTGGTCCAAAATATTTCTTGTTATTGGGTCAAAGATTCGACAAATTGCTTTGTAAAATTAGGTGAGATTTTCATTCAAATAAGAGTTAGATTTTACAAACAACTCGAATAAATTTAAATTACTAACCAGAGGCATGTGGTGGAGCGTAGTGCTTCTCCTCCCTTAACCAATGATACATGTTTCAAATCCCGACTTGGGTATGGAAAAATGTTAAATCCTCTGACAAGCTGTCTCACTCAATGAGGTACCTACAAATCAGTGAGCGAGATTAATCTGGAATGGAAGTGAAATGGGTTAAAGGTGTCGTTCCTCAATGACGAGGATTCACCCAAGACCATCGTACAATAAAAAAAAAAAAAAAAAAAAAGTTAGAATCACTTAAAAAAAAATAATGTTATATAGTAGATGATAATATTAGAAGGATTTTTCTTTTTTTTTAGTTAGAAGAAAAGGTCTAATTCTAATTATTAATTGATACCTATTCACCATAAACCATGGAGTATAATCAAGTTGTTAATGGAATTCCTGTGTAAAAACTGGTGAAAAAACTGTGGCAAAACCCCTCGATCACAGCTTACAACCACAAATTTACAAGATCTACATTTCCTTTTTTCTTTCTTATTTACATGAGGTTTAACAGTGTCGGTACTGAGAAAGAAGAGGAAGAGAGAGAAGTGGAGGAGAGATGTTACGGAGGCGTTCTTCTGGGACGTGGGGAAAGTGTTGTTTGGTGGTGTTTGCCATAGTTTCGTCATTGTGTATATGCGGACCTGCTCTTTATTGGAAATTCAAGAAAGTCTCAATTTCGGGTAGCGGAGCTGCTTCAGCTTGTCCACTTTGTGATTGCGATTCTCAATGTCCAACTCCTCTGCCTCTCTTCCAGATTGCTCCTGGTAGGAATAGGATTGATGTGTCGTTGATTTTTATCTGTTTTTTTGGGTCTCTGCAATTCTTGAGTCAGCTTGATCACTCTTTAAGTTTGTTTTCGGTTATGAAGATAAATTGGGGACATTGATTTAGTAGCAGATAAACAAGAAAATGATTATTTGTTAGATAATTCCAGAGACTTTTTTGCCGTGTGGTAATTTTGGTTCGTGAATTTTATCAGTTCTTGACCTAATGTGGGTTTCTAGTGCCCATTGCTGAATGTTATCAGCTGATTATCATGAGGACTTTTTCGGATAATAGCCCTAATTTTGTTCTATTTTATAATTTCAGGCTTGATCAGTCTTGCAATCCCTGGTGCGTTTTCTTTCTTTCTTTTTCTTTTTATTTTTTGGTTAAGTGTTATATATATCTCTTTGATTTCCAGCTTTATTTCTGTTTATCATTTCATCCATGTAGCAAAGTACAAACATTTGATACATACCTTGGGAAGTTCGATTCCAAGAAATTAGCTAATGATAAAAACACTGGTAAAAGTGAAAAGGTGCTGAGAATTAGAACTCATGGAACGTTGCCAAATCTTATCAGAAAATATCGAGTGTCATGCAGTGAGTATTATGCGGTATTTGTTCTGCTACCCCTTCAATCAAAGACGTCCAAGTACACAATTAGTATCAGAAACTAGATTTCTGGTTCACTAGTCACACTTTGAAATCATGTTTCTGAAGCACATCCAAAGACATAAAGTACTTTCTTTTGGTTTTCCAATGCAAATTTGGATAAGATTGTGAACTTCTAGGTTTTTATTGGTTTGACTAATCTTTAACTATTCTTTCCTTTTGTAAGTCAAATTTGGTGCTAAGTTATTCTGGAGACGCTTTAGAGTCTCTTTTATGAGCTATAATGCGTTTGTGCTGTGAAAATAGTCATGTCACCTGCAGAAGAATCTGCTACATGGATCTTTTATCTCATTTAAAACCTTATGTATTATTAGTGAAACATATGATATTTTTTCCATCTCTTGTATTTCAGATTGTGGGAAGAATGACTCAAACCTCAACAAAGAGATGGAGAAACAATTAGCAGACCTCTTATCTGAGGAGATAAAGCTGCAGAGAATGGTTGCTGAAGAGCACTTCAACCGCATGAATGTCACCCTTGGCGAAGCAAGAAGGTTAGGAACTCAATACCAAAGGGAGTCAGAGAAGTGCAATGCTGCCACAGAAACCTGCGAGCAAGCCAGAGAACGTGCTGAGGCATTGATAACAAAGGAGAAGAAGCTGACTTCCACGTGGGAGCAGCGAGCCCGTCAACTTGGCTGGCAAGGAGAGTAAATTCTACAACACATACCATAATATGATCCTCTGTTGGTTATTGATTATTATTACTGTTTTTATTATATCTTGATTATATTAAGCACACGGGTTTGCTGAGACAAAGGTGCTAGATAGATAGATAGACATAGATAGAGAAACTATTTTTCATGTACTGATAACTTCAATTGTCAATATATGGGCAAATTCTCAACCCTTGTTTCATATATATGATCTCCTGAAGAGAGTGATAGGGGGATCATATAACAACAAAAAGCAAAACTGGGGATTGACAGATATTCTTTAAGATCTAACCTAGTGAAAGGTGGAATAGATGAAGAGAGGAGAGATTTTACTGTATTCTGTAGTTAAATCTGATTCATACTTGCTAGTTTTTATCTTGCTTTAAATAATGAACACCTTGAATATGAATGTGACATTTAGAAAGTAGGAGAAAAACTAAGCTAATAAGTTCCAAAGGTGTGTGTCATATTTGTACTGGTCTGCGTGCCCTTTCATATCTGAAGTAAAAGAAAGTGACAGAAAGAAAGAAAGAAAAAGAAGGGAAAAAGCCATGGCTTTCCTTGAAATTTCAGTGGATACGCAGACAAAGAAATCTATAAATAAGATATCTGGGATTCCCATTTGATTAGACTAAGCAAAAGCTCTCTTTATATTGGGGTCAGTTAGTAGTATAGTGTACACTTCTGCTGCTCAAGTGCAAATTTGCATCCTTTGTTTTTCTTTATCTTCTTTTTTTGATTATCTTTATGAAAGATGATAAAAAGAGACTCTAATCTCAAGGTTAGGTTTTAAGTTTGTGAGGAAATGATATGATTATGTTTATGTTTTAAGAGGATAATTCTAAAGAAAAGATTTTTCAAACTCAGAGTAGGATTGCACTCTAGGTTCAGGTTCAGGTTCAGGTAGCAATTTTAATTGAGGGGCCCTTCTCCTTCTTAGTACATCAGCTTCTTCATATGGCTGTCGGCCACTTGTCGTCTTTCCAACTGCTTCAAGACAAACCTCATCTTCTCCTTTTTTTCACACAAGGAGATTGTTCATATTGACTTTCTTTTGCTTCTTCTTTCAATGTTCACTCACTCAATTCTCAATTCCTCCATTATTTCCCACATCTTTTGTATATATGTATATATGTATGTATGATATATTTTAGATGTTCTAACTATGAATACTTTTAAAGGTTTTAACTATATGGACGACACTTATAGCTTATGTCTATAATCTCTGAGTAGAATTTGTTAAATTAAGAGACTTGTTTACCAATTTACTTGTGTTTTAGGGTTAAATCATTAATCTTTTTTTTAAAAAATATATATATATGTATGTTCTTTCACAGCTTCGATTATTATAAATTTAGTTCAAACTACACTAATAAAATTTGTCTGAAACTCGATAATGCTTTGTAATAATTCACAAAATGCTTGTATCAAACTAGGAGTTATGCTAGTCCCTTTCATTTCAAAGGAAAAACAGGAAAAGCAGTACCAGAAAAGAGAAAACACCAGCAAAAGAGATATACACAAATATATATATATACATATATATATATATATATATATATATAAAGGCATCACATCCCATACCTCATGGTCTCAAATAATATTATCTGATGAAGAAAAAAAAAGAAAGAAAGAAGTCACTATTAGAACTATCATATCTGCCATGTCTTTTGGACTTGATATATAGAAATTGTGAAAACAGTGTAAATTAGATTCCTAGACCACTCAACATACATAGATTGATGTGATTCTCAATGAAGCTTCATATATTTTTTTCCCAATTTCTTTTTTGTGTGTATTATGGAATACTACCTAACAATCCCAAATCATGAATTCAACTATGGGGTATTATCAACATTATATTATATTATATCACTGTATCCACACTTCAATCTTATCTTTTACAAAAAAAAATTTAATTCACCACTTATAAAATTTATGCGATTTAAACAAAATATTAGTTTGAACGCAATTTAGAATCAAAATTCATGTAAGATACCTCGTGCATCTTTTCTTTTATTATTGCCTTCCCTTCTCATATACTTGATTCTAAATTTTGATTCTCATTATTGCACCAATGAATAATGATGATCCATAAAACATAAATATACAAATAAAATCAAAAGAGATATTAAATAAATAAGTGTGATTCATCCAGATCATGTATATTAATGATATATGTGTTTATATTTATTACGTGCGATAAAAACTTATTTAATTATATATATATATATAAGTGATTATTTAGCACGATTTTAATGTTCAAATATTTAAACAATTAGTGGTAAGTGTTAATATTCTTACCTACTAATTCATAAAATACATGTTAAAACTAATACTTATAATAAAAATTTTCACCCATCATCATTGTAAGTTACTATATATTAAGTAAAAGAATACCTCACCAAGAACTTTTCTCATTTGAGTTTGGAAGTTTCAAAGATTCCCAAGTGAACAAAATTTTCTTACCAATATCTAGCTTTTCTAAAAAAAAGTTTTTAGCAACCTATAACTATATAGCATTAGGCTACCATTCAATGTCTTGTGTGTGTAAAAGATGGCTAAGAATGAAATCCATGAATTTTTCTATTATTTTGGAAGTTTCCCATATACATACATATAACAAAGCCTACTAATATAATATAATATAATGTAATGATATACGACACCAAGAGTTAGACTTTGTGAGTACAATTTAAATCGAATCCGAATTAATCGAAATAATTGTTATTAAAGTTATAAATAAGATTGTTATGAACTGTTTTAAACAGTAATATAACATTAAATAAATCAAAAAGTTTTTAAAAAGGAAAAAGTATTGTAAAAGGAAAAGAATAGACTAAGAAATATTTAATGGAGATGATGGATGACGTGGCTTAATAGTATAGGTTGAGCAATAAATTTGGGATTTTCTTCTCTTCTTGTCTTTGGCCGAATTTTTTAAACTCAAAACAAGTCATGCCTACGTTTTGGCAATCTTTTCATTATTTTATTGTTAATTAACTTTTTAAAAAAAAAAAAATGTAAGATAATTTTGAAAAATAATAAAGTTATATATATTTTAAAAAAAAAAAGCATGAGATAAACAATTATAATTAATTACTCCACTTTGAAAAGATTTTGTTTTCAAATTTGAACTTAAAACAAGTCAGAAATAATATCTGTTTTCTCCAATTAGGAAATTTTACAGATTTGCATAATTGATGCTTCGCTCATTTAAAAGCATCCATCATTTCCTTCTTTAATGCATACATGTGACATTTTTAAAGATAATCATCTTCTTTTACAAAGTACCCAATATATTTTTTAATATTGTTTTTCTTTTTTTTTCTCCTATTATATTAGTATATATATTTATCTTATTTTTAAAAAAAATTGAAAAGAAAAAATTGGGGAAACTCTAGGGTTATTGATTGTGATTTTTCAATCAAGACATTAAAAGTTGCCTTGATACCTTTTTAGTGGGTATATGTATGTCTTTTTTTTTATGGCATTACCCTTCAAATGGATAATGAGAATAATGGAAATGTGTATTATTGTAAGTTTGAAGATTATAATTTTGATATGCGTAAGTGAGTTGGTAATGAGCTGTCTTAGTATAAGTGAGATCAAGAATTTAAACCTCGACTCATATATGCATCTATTTAAAATTTGAGATTGAATTAGTTTAAATGTGTTCTCCTATAATTTAAGACCGTGCTCTTTGACAAAAAAAAAAAATATATCATCTGTCTATTACACGATTATAATTAATTATTATTAATATCGACTTGACTCAATAAAAGATAATTTTGGTGACGAGTTAATTAAATTTAAACGTGTTTGTTTAATTAATGTGTGTATATATATTAGAAGATCCGAAACATATATATTTTGTCCAAATTTGATTACAAGTAATAATTATAAACATATATATCTTTTTTTTTTTTTTCTTTTTTCAATATTTAATAAAAGGAAAATGAATATTCATAATATGGGTAAAACTATTTTCAAGGGGAAGATGAGCTTTTAAGTTACTTAGTTTCGGGACAGTTTCTTGAGACAACCAGGGAATTTCCATAAATGATCAAATCCTATGAGTTTTTTTTTTTAAAAAAAAAAAAATAAAATGTGGACACACTTTCTTTGTAAGAAAGAAATGATGAGTCAGTCAAGGGATAAACAATACAATATATATAATAAATGAGAGTACTATAATATTATACACACACATATACATACATATATACATATATAATATATGCCAAGAATAGAGTAGAATGGGGTAGGGGTAAGAGTGTGGGGTGGGGGGTGTTCTTCATCAGTTTCAATCAAAGAAAAAAAAAAGGAAAGCAAAACTTTTGCTGACACATGCAATTTTTTTTTCTTCTGTCTTTCCCGATCTTCAATCCTTATTACCATAATAAGGTGTTGTAACTGTATATTTTTCCTTCTATACATAGCACCATAGCATTTAATCCTATAATCAATAATCATTTTTTATTTTCTTTTCAAAACTTTCTTTAAATATTTATAAGTTAAGCCTTCACCCCCTCCCCACAAAACCCCACCCCTACCCCCTCCCCCAATATATTCTTCCATAGTAGTAGTAGTAGTAACATCAAACAAGGTGGAAAGGAAAGAAATTCTCACAAATCAAATTCTTCCATATGAAAGAAAGAAAAGAGCCATGTGATCATCTCTCTGCAGAAAGTTCTAGCATCGTTTCTGTTTCTGATCATCATCAGCAGCATACAGAAGGGACGATCACGATGACGACAACGATGGACAAGCAAACCAACGGTGGTGATCTTGCATTGGATCTCAGTCTCGCTAGTAAAAGTTTGAAACCTGAACTCAACCTTCTTGATTGTCTCCACCACATGGGTGGTGGGGGTGGTGGTTCGTCCTCTTCACCACCACAGAATAATTCTTCTTCAGAACCGTCTGCTCCCGGTAACGGTAACGGTAACGGAAACGAATCGGAGCCTAGAGTTTTCTCTTGCAACTATTGCCAAAGAAAATTCTATAGTTCCCAGGCTCTTGGAGGCCACCAGAATGCACATAAAAGGGAAAGAACTATTGCCAAAAGAGGAGGACACCACCACCACCACCACCACCAGCGGATGGGCGGCGGCGGCGGCGGGGGGTTTGGTTTTGGTCAAGGAGAAAACCACCACCACCATCACCCGTCGTTAGTACAGAGGTTTTCGAGTATGTCTTCTTTACCTTTGCATGGTTCATTCAATCGGTCACTAGGCATTCAGGCTCATTCAATGATTCATAAGCCGACGTACTTCCCGTCCTCCGGCGTCGGTTTACCTCCACCCGTGTACGGTCACATGAATGGTGGCGGAGGAGGCGGTGGATGGACTAGAAAGCCACTGGATCAACAACCGGCAATCGGAAGGCTGGCACCGGAAAATTATCATATGGGATTGGGAACGTCTTTATTAGGGCCGTCGTCAACGACGAATTCCAGTGGTGGGGCGGCGAGATTCGATCATTTTCAGAAGTTCTCTCCTGTACCGGTGGCTGATCATACCGTTCCAGCTGGTTTTAAATGGGATACCGGACCTCATCTGAAAGCCACCAATCAAGAAGACGTAAAAAAACTCGACTTGACCCTTAAACTGTAGGTAGTATTAGTATATTATATATTAGCCTATTAGGAGTAGTAGTAAGTTAATTAATTTACAGTTGATTTTCATTTTCCCCTCAAAAAAAAAAAAGAAAAAAAAAAACACAGTTTTTTAATTTGTTCTTTCTGCATATTTAGATTCAGATTTTTTTTTTCTTGGTTATCAAATTACATATCAATAACTAGGAGGAGGAGAAGGAGGAGTTGGTATAATTTGTTCCTTTCTTGATCTTAAGTTTCGTATATAGCTTTGATTTGAATTCTCTCCCAAACTCTTTTATCTATCAGTTCTTTAATTTAATTTAAAATTATAACCTCCAAATTGGGGCAATTTCGTCTCTTAAAATAACTCTTTTCATTATTCTATTATTCTACAGAAGCTAAGTGTGTGTGTTTTGGGTGGTAATACTTTTGCATCAATGTAGTAGTTAAATGAATGACTCAAAATATGCACTACACAACAAAGTAAGATGTATACGTTTACGTGCCTCTTTTTCAAGATATATATATATATTATATAAATCCATATCCATACTACTTAATAACTTACTACAAAAACATCAAGTTCATGTAAATTGACCCAACTCCCATCATTTTATTGGCCAAATTTAACACCAGCGACAAGTTTTCAAAAGAACCCGTGTACTCTTGGAAAATCATATTATATATCATTTTTATATATACACATTAACGGGTAAATCAATTTATATATTATATATATATATATATATAATTAAATTAGATTTTTATGGAGAGTAAAAACATCAATCCGTACAGTTAGATGAGTAATTATACACAAGTAAAACGAAAAATTTATGTAAGAAAAAGAAACACACACAAACACACAATGGGTGGGGATTGAAGGTGACATATATTTGTGAATGTACTTTGTTGAATATTTAGATTAGAACTAAACGACAGGGTTTTTTGTCCCACCTGCAGTTGAAGAAATAGACTATCTATTGAGAGGTCTTGCTCAATAGGTAGGTGAAGTAATGTGGAAAAGTGAGTTGTATTATTATGTGTATATAATGTTCTTTCTTTCTTTTTTCTTTTAGAGCTATTCAATCACTATCATTTTTCCCATATTAAAATGTAGTAAAATCTTTATTGCTTTTGATTTCTTACCTAAGAGATCTCTTAAACAGAAGCTCTATAAAAATGGTGGAGCCAGATCACCTTTCTCATGATGCACGTCAATTTTGTTTTACATGAAATAATAATATATATATTTTTTAATTTTGTTTATATATACACTAAAAAATGTATAAATTATTAATCATATGTGATTATCTAAAAGTAACGTAACTAATATCTATTAATTAATTATACTATTTTAACTCTTTAACAATTATTAATTGAGTTACGTCTATTTATAAATTATCAACATGCATCTTAATAAGAAAGGGGGGCCATACCTTTCAAGAAGCTTTCTAATTATAAAGAAACATTGTTTGTTTGCTTGAAGATATTAAGATTGCAACATGAGGAGGCATAATTATTATATTAGTCCACTACATTATTATATTTAATCTTTTACATGGCACAAGATTATTACATAATCTTCCATGGGGAGATTTCAGAATCAAATCCATGATTAATACCCCCACCATGAATTGTCCAATGAAAATAGTAATCAATGTATTGACAAGGGCAACAAACTTCCTTTTAGGTCTTGTATACAAACTCAGTGGAGGCAGCAACTATCCTTTTAATTACTCTACTCAATACCTGTATTATCTCTATCTGTTATGTAATTCTATCCCTTTTTTTTTAATGCTGTATTATTAGATATTTCTTAGTTTTCAAGTTATAAAATCACACCAAGTAAAAAAAAAAACTAAATTAAATTTAACATGTTAAAAGTGTACCTGGCTTCAGCTAGGATAGGAGAGGATTTCAAGGGTTTTAAAGGAAGGTGGTTGCTCTGGCACTGGCTCTGGCTCTGGCTTGCTTTAGTTAGTACTAAGTACTAACAAACAGGGGAAGATGGGCAACTTTCCACATAAAACAGGTAGTACTTCCCTCTGTTGTCCTGAAAACAGGAGTTATATAGTTGCAGACAATAGCAATTAGTGAAACAACCACCATAGTTAATTTGGTAGGCAAGAATCAGCTGGTAATTCATGAAGTTAAAAAGAAAAATAAAATAAAATAAAGTTATGATGGAAGCAGGAGTGGCAAGTTGTGTTTGTTTGTTGTCTGTTCCCTTTGTTTTTTTCATCCAATAAAGGGGGAAGGGTTATATTTCTTCATCTCAATAGAGAGTGAATTGATTCATTGATCAAGAATAGGGAAAAGGAGAAAAGGATGAGACTTTGGTTAATTGCTCAGGAAGACAGACAAAAGTAACATGAAATGAAGCATTTAACCACTGAATCCCTATCACTAATGCATCTATTTTTAAGCAGAAATAGTCCAATGATTTTGACTAGTCGAACAAGATATCATAATCAAAACACTGATTATTGAATCTGTAAACAGAGACCAGTTATTTGTTACACAACAATACCAAATGGAAAACAGGGCACTACTCACACATCACAAGCTTATGTGATCTGCACTAAAAACCATGGAGCAAAAGTGAAATAATGAAATCCACTTTTGACAAAAACTACAGCAATATTACTTTCAGATAATGTGAAGGGCTCGCAAAAAATAGTAGGACTGCCATGTCTATAGCACTTTGCAGAGAAAATAGTGCTTCAACAAACTAGTTTTTGTATTGTGGATTGGCATGTTTATAGACCTGAGATGATGTGTCTCTTAAGAAAGACATCACCACATTTTTATCTGTTTTTTTGAGGTAGGGGTAGGTTTCCTGCTCTATGAAAGCAAAATATTCAGAAATCAATGTGTAATCCATATTTGGATGAGAAACCAATCAGTAGCTGAATCTGATCCAGACCTAAAATTTGACTTGTGGGATGCAACTCATAGTTTCACCTTTTGTAAGTTGGACCATTACCACCCATCTATGCAGATAGATACACAGCAAAAAGCATGTATGATGGTGGGATATTGATGTTCACTTTCAGGCATTATGCGACTAAAACATACCAAGGGCCCTTAGTTGAATGAAGGGACCAATGAGCTGTGTTCAATCCTAGGATCACTATTCCTTGGACACTAACTAGTCTAGGACCTTTATCAATAATCAAAGCTTAAGCACCTGCTGAACTCAAAAAGATACCAAATACCCTGCATGATAGCATTCCCACTAACACATATGCTTTCAAAGCAAAGTTTGCTTAATTAAAGGATGCATCTAGCCTAGTGGAAACTACTGTAGTCCTGTTCTGAGAATACAATACTTTAATAATAACATGAAATAGCACGGGGAACTTCCTAAAATGGTCCCATACACCCAATATTGCAACATTGTTGGAAGCACCACACATGGAGATTTTTCAACAATACTACCCTAACAACCAGTCCAAAAATTCACAACAAAGTTTAATGTGAAATCTATAACATTATTTTCAGGAGTCTCAAGGATTACATTAATACCAGAACTCTCTACAACTTTAACATGCTTTTGACTTGCGTAGCAACTACAAGAGAAAAGAAATCAAAGTTCAAGCATGTCCATATACACACAAGTTTAAGTTTCACAAAAGGTCAAATAAAAAATATAATGTTTCTTAAAGCACAGCAGAGCCATAAATATGGTTGCTTCAGAAAGCATAAAGCAAACAATTTAGATGATAGAGCAATACTATGTATAACTCATTTAAATCCAACAGATTAAATGTTCCTTAAAGCATAGCAGAAACACAAATGGCTGTTCTAGAAAAGCATAAAGCAAGCAATTTACAGGAGAGAGTAATACTAAGTTCAGTATATAGCCAATCAAAATTATGAATTTCAGGGAAAATAAACAGAAATCATGCGGCAAAAGCAAAAATTTTGACCATGACTATTAGTTAGCAAGGCATTGCATGTACTGTTCAATCAACTGCTGCTGAAAAAGGGGGGAAAATAAAATAAAAAGGAGGATTCTTCTTACAAGACATAAAATGGAAAGCAAATTTGCTTCCTGCAAAAATTGGGGCTGAAATGGATCCCTTAAAGCCTTCTCAAGAAAGTTCAATTTCTTATTATTCATCTAACGCATTCTGCTGTAACATTAGCATAGATAACTTTTCTTTCCGAAATATTTCATTTTATTGTAGTATAAGTAAACCATATACATTAATTTAACCTTATCTTACATTTGAAATACTGAAAAGATAAAGTCAAAGTGTACAGTATCCTTGATGAAGATCATTTCAATAAATCTCAAAAGAGATACAACTTGACCACTTTCGTCTATGCTAATTGAGGTTAACCCAAATTTTCAACCAATCTAAAATAGTGAAGTGAGGTGATGCTTAAAAGAAAAGGAGAATAAAAATAAAATGGAAATGAGAGAGATATCCAATGCCTGTTACCCAGCAATCACAGAAATAAACAAACGATGATCAATCAGGATGCTAAGACTACTGAACATATAGGTCCATTAATTCCCAGGTTTCTTCTCAATAAAAGATTTGACTTTTCCCATCCAATGAATAAATTCAGTTTTATCTTTATTCTTCATGTATTGGTGCAAGAATACAGCAAGATCATCATTTATGCCCCTTGTCTCCAAAAAATCATAAAGCAACTCCTGCAGTTCATCATCTAATTCCCTGCATGGTGTCAAGACCACAAGTCACCATCAGAACAACCACAAGTCAAGCAATCCTGTTCAGATGTTTTTTGAACAGTATAGGAATGAGAGGAATCACAAATATTCTAGTTTTAGGATATCTATTATATCCAAAAGGAACTGAGACATTATATATCCGTTTTTAGGTATTTCTTTTGGCTTCTACTCCTTTTTCCACTTTCTGACAAAGCATCACAGAAAGCCTAGGCTACAGATTTAAGCTACTGCTATATCAGTAATATAGCATTCCTCTTGAGAGTAAAATCAACTTCTCCAGAGTCAGTCAAATTGTAGTACTAAAAAATGCAGTTGAAAAAGTGAACTAAAGAAAACTTCAGATGCAGAATCTCAAATAGTTGCCAAGCAGGAATTTGAAGAAAGCATTTACTGTATTTAAACTAAAATAGTTAGAACAGGAAGCTAAATGAAGTACTCACTTTAATTCTGGGCCTGCGTAAGGCTGATCAGCATTTTGATTACGTTTATAAGTGTAAATTCTTTTAATCTGAATACTATCTGGCCATGCGGAGCAAACAATCCTCAAAATGTCACTTCCTTCTCCCTTGAATACATCAATGAATAAAGAAAGATGAAGCTGAACATCATCCTCTGTGGCAACACCTTCATGTTTCTTTATGGGATATGATGCATCAAACATTGTTGCATCAATTTTGATCTCTTCATTTGCTCCAAATTTCTTCTTCAAGCAAATCCACTGTTCTCCTTGCCGTCCATCAATGACAAACGAATTGAATTCTGGAACAGTCTGCGGTAAAAAGTTTATTAACTCCTCTATTTTTTATTTCCTTCATTGACAAATATTCCAAAAAAATTTATTTCTTGAATTTAGAGAAAATGTCATTCATAGTCTTGGAGAATCATTAACCATTATATGTGCAAGGTTCTCAAAACATCGCTTATGTCCTTTTGAAAATTGGCTTAAGCAGCTATGTTCTTCATTTTAATTTTTTAAGTTATATATATATATATATATATTTTTTTTTTTTTCCGAAAATTGGCTTAAGTAACTAAGCAGTAACTCTCTCATTCAACAGCAGTACATTCAATCTCAATGAAAAGTCATCTGTAAATACTCCATTCCCTCACAATATTTTCACCATTCAACAGTGTAAAGCGATAAAGTACAAAAGTTTAGCTTCATGTAGAAGAAGCGAAACATAATTTTACTTCAGAAACTAGAAAAACTCATAACAAAAGGAAATAATTAAAACTAAAATAAGAGTTTCTAATTGCTGTATCGGTAAGATGATTACCTCCGCCGGAGGAGCACGATCGATTTCGTATTGAATTTCGTTTCGGAGAAGCCTGAGAATCTTGCCTTCAAATGCATCTTTTCGCATCTCCGACACATAATTTCTCGTAGAAGTAGAGTTAACAATTCTGGCTAGTTTTGGTGGTTGAAGTAACCTCGCCACAGTCTCCCGTAAAGGTCTAATCAAACAACGAGCCATTCCGCAGAGAGACTAAGGGTTTAAGGAGGGTTTTCCAAATCTCTTTGCTGATGGGATTCTCAGATACAACTCAACTACAAGGGTTTTAACTTTCAGCCATCTCAGAATAAAAATAAAAATAATTTAAAAAATTAAATATTATTATCCTGATAATATTATAAATCGCAAATAGAAATTCAAATAATGCTGGAATTTGATTTTATTTATGTTTTTAACTTCTATCCTTATATATGAATAAATAATTTAATTACTCTTTAATATCAAATTACACTTAATATTCAAGATTACTAGTGATGGAGTAGAGTATCCCATTCAATTCCTTCTGGGATTCAATCGAACATAATTGACCTAATTTCATTATAAAAAAATCTCAAATTGAATATGAGTACCTAGTTCTATTCTTATATACTATTACAACACAAAGATAGAGTATCAAAAACTTTGTCTCTAGAAGAAAAATGAAAAACTAGAACTCTATTCTTTGAATGCATCCGCCTCTTTTGGCTGAGATGATGGGCTTCCTGCAGACACTTATTTCTGGGAATTGTCCTTCGGATTGCTATTATCTTTCTTTGTTGTGCCATTTGATTCAATTTTTGCAAATTTTTCTTTGTCAATGTCCTCCTCTACCTGGATATTATTACCTCTGGGATCATTTGATTTTTTCTTAGATTCATCCACTATTTCTTTTACTGTTTCCTCCAGTTTTTCTAGTCTGACTTTAACTTCCAAAAGATGTGGATCAGATGCCTTTTTTTCTTCTTCTTCAAGAGCTTCCAATTCCATCTCTTTAGCTTTTGCTTCTTCTTCAGCTTTCTTTTTCACTTCCAGTTCCTAATATCATCATCACATTTTCAGCCAACACCCCATAATCAGACCAGTAAGACTCCCAACTTACCATGTATAGCTAGCAACTAGAAATTTGAATGACAATGAAATTTTCCAACAGTCAAAAAAGATGTGATAAGTTGCCAGATTGATATTTTTACAGCAGTTAGTCATGAATGTGGGGAGTTGCAGCAATTTATCTACATGCTGGAAACAAAGGTTAAGTGATGGAGAGAGCATTTCTTTTACAAGAAGAGACCTATAAGTCAATTTTCTTTAATTCATTTTGCAATTTCTAGTCTCAAAACAAAACTTTCAATCAGAATGTATTTGAGAAACTCTCTCTATTCAAAAGGATACAATTTCATTATGTAGAAGAATTTTTCCTCATAATTGAGCTGCACAAGTTCAGACTTTTAAACATCTTATTCTTTAGGATGAATGATATGGAAGCTCAGTACTAGCAATCGAAAACAGGATTCATAAGGTAAGAAGTACTTCAATTAAATCATATGTGAACAAATCACTCATTTTCATCCACAACAAATCTTGTAAGAAAGAGAAAAAGGAAAAGTTTAAAGTTGCCTTACTGCTTCCATTCTTCTCATCTCATAGCGTGCATATTGAGCAACCAAATACACAGCTGTTCCAGTAAAAAAAAGGTGTTTCAGATTCCAACGAATTATAAACATGATTCAAAAACATTAAAAGACCACATATTGAGCATGTGAATGGGAGTACCTAGTGAAGGCAGACAGGCCAAGAAAAGTTGAACCAGATGGAAATCAATCCTGATAATCAAAATAGAGGTACCATCATTTTTTAGCCAAATAAAAGAAGAAGAATAAATCATGTAGGATGCACTGAAACAAGGAATACCACAAACAACATTACATCTATCATAAAGATTTCCAAATCTTTTGCAAAGTTGCACAATAATGAATTACCCATTTCTTCGAGAGGCTAACAGAAAAATATAAACAGATTAAGCTCACATACGCTAATTAAGAACAATAGTAATGCATGAATAGGGGAAGTACATTAACTGTTTGATAAAATGCTAAAACGAGTTCCAGCAAAAACCCATATCAATATCAACCCTCCAATTGTTATTATTAACTTAAAAGAAGCAAACTTTCCATTGTTAAGAATAAAATGTACCCAAATTTCTTCTTCTTTGGAGGATCACTGAAAAGAATCTTGGCTGCAGACATGAAGTTGAGGTTAGGAAGTTCCTTATAGGCATCTATTCGATCCGATGAAGAAGACTCATCTGCATTAACAACTTCCTTGCTACCGTTCTTGCTATTATCATTTCCAGCATTTATGTTGGGATTTTCGATCTTATTGCTGGAGCAGAATGATCGATACTGGGAGGGCCTTAATCGCTTTGAATACAAAACCCATAAACCTCTTCTACTAATAATCATCCTTCTGTTTCCTCAACATTTCAGCAGAGAAGCTGTGGGTTTTGTGAAGAAGGAGACACTGACCGAGGATAATCACTCGTCAACATTCTCCGTTTGGTTTGAAGAATCGCTTAATAGGTTTTGCAACTTCCCTAATCTAATTTTATTCGTTGAATTCTTGAACTTTTTAATTTGATTATTAATTTTGAAGCTTTCAACGCATTGAGCCAATGCGAGCATTATTATGTCAATTTAAAATTTAAAAAATATACAATTTTTATTATATTTCTTTTTTTTTTCTGAAATTATTGAAATTACTCTGACTAATCTAGATTCAAAGTTTCACCTTTATTCTTACAACAAGTATCGAATGTTACACAAATTCGATGATTCAATACTTATTATAAATATTTTTTTTTTTTAAGAGTAAATGTGAGAGAGCATTTCATTCGATACGAAACGAGAGGTTATAATATATTTTTCACTTTACTATAATATATACTTTTTATAGTGTCACGTCAACATCAACTGGAAAGAGATTTAAGATAATTTAATTATACAGTGTTACATCAATTTAGATTTAAAAGTCTCGAAATCATAGTAAACACATATAATTATTGAATGGCTGCAGCCTAATTATTGGACACGTCAGCTGCGGGAACGGACAGTACGCGCCACAGGGAAGGAAAGGGAAAGGAATGATCCCTTTCTTTTCCTTTGCTTTCGGTTTTTTTTTTTTTTTCTTTCCTAAATTATCATTTTAGAACAAACATGAAATTATTATTTTTTTAATAAATATTTCAAAATTATAAAAAAAATAAAAAAAAAAATCAAATGGAGTAATCATTCATTCCTAAACTAATTTCAAGCTAAGAGGCAAGAACTAAATTTGAGCTCCGTGCAAAAGTATAAAACACCTTTCAAGAAAACAAATTAATATATTTCTAATCTCTATTGTAATTCTATATCGCTCCATTAGAAAATTATTTAAAAATTATTAAATAAGATTTGAAATACATTATTTCAATAATACATTTTAAATCGATGAAATTAATTTTACATCACTCGTTTAAAAAATCAATGAATGATTGTTTATTAAACTCGTGAGACCCATTGAAATGAAACACAACGATATTGTTTATAATATTTTTTTAATTATTAATTCTAAATAATTATGGTAAAGAACTTAAAGAATACAACACGAAACTAAAAGAACAAATAAATTGAATTACTTCGGTGGGCCCCAGATCCACTTCACCCCTTCTTGTCTCCGATATATTTTATATATAATAATATATATATATATATATATATATATTTTGTGTGATAATAAAATTTTTCCCATATTGTGGCATCTTTTAAAAGCCATAATTTTAAAGAAAAAGAACTTTCTCTTTTTTTATTTATTTTTTGGAATCTTATTGAAACAATAATAAGCTTAATTATTTATTTTCATAATTATGAATTTTAATTTTTTTTTAATAATAAAAAAGTAATCGTTGACAAGTTTTTAACTTAAAAATGAAAAAGGAGAAAACAACATAATAAAATGAATTTATTAAAATATTAAATCAAAGTTTTTTTTTTTTTAATTATGTAAAAAATATACACAGAGAGAGTTTCCACTACATCTCATAATGGGTCTGTACGTTACTTTCTCCCAGAAGAATTTTCAAATATTTAAAAAAATTCCATCACACAGCTCAGCTCACACTCCAACCAATCACAACCTTTGAGAGCCGATCAGGCCCCTTTTCTTTTTCTTTTCCTCTTCCTTTTATTTTAATTCTCTACAAATTCCATCGTCCGCCAAAAACTAGACTAGACGGTGGTGGTGGTGGTAGTGCGGCACTCTCTTTATGCCGCGGCGGTCACTTCACTTTTTCCATTCTTCCCGATAATTTTTGTTTTTTTTTTCTTGTTCAGCTACATTCGATCGAATAGGAGTTTTCTGAATTTAAGCCTCGGATTATTATTATTATTATTATTTTTTGTTTCTTGGCTTCTTGATTTGAAATTATTGTATAGAAAAATGTTGTGCAGAAAAAGTGCGGTTAGGAATGGCCGTGGATCAGTGCCGGTATATCTTAACGTATATGACCTTACTTCAATTAACGGCTACGCTTACTGGCTTGGCCTCGGGGTCTACCATTCCGGAGTTCAAGGTAAGAATTCAGAAAACTTAGAACGCACTCTTTCTTTTTCTGTTTCTTCTTTTTCCACCTGAGAGGTTTTGTTTCTCGAAAGCAAGTGCTAGTAAGAATCCTTCCTCTGTAAAAAAAAAGGAAGAAGCGAATCAGATCTAAAACTAAAATCTGTAGCCGAGGTGGTTTCCTGATTTTTTTGGTTTGGAATTAGGAATTCTAATGAATGAAATCTTGTTGTGGTATTTAACTCGATTGTTGAAGCATTTTGAGATTTAAAATAAAGTAAAATGTGGTTCGCCTGATTAAGATAGAGATATGTGTGTAGAAATGGGGGTGGATTTGATGTTTGATTGGATTTTGGCTTGGCAGTTCATGGTGTGGAGTATGCATTCGGAGCTCACGAGTATCCGACGACTGGAATTTTCGAAGGTGAACCAAAGCAGTGCGATGGATTCACGTTTAGGAAATCGATTTTGATAGGGTGGACAGAGATGACGCCAGGGCAGGTTAGAGTAGTGATGGAGGAACTTGCCGAGAAATACAAAGGAAACGCTTACAATTTGATCACCAAGAACTGCAACCATTTCTGCAACGACGCTTGCATTAAACTCACTGGCATTCCCATCCCCCGTTGGGTTAATCGACTTGCTAGAATTGGTAAATACTCACTCACTCATCCATTCCTTTTTCCTTCTTCGTTAATTATCACTTTCCCTTTTATTCATTATTTCATTCATTCTTTCCCCTTTCTCGATCGAGAATGGTGCTGAATCTTCTCTAAAAAGTTTCGTAAATTCGTTGGATATTTTTTGGGTGTTTCTTTCTTCTTGTTGGTATGGTATATAATTAGAGATGTTTATCCTGAATCTTTTGTTTTTACACGAAAAAAAGCACATGTATTGGATTTGCAAATTTAAGCAATAATCTGTGGTTGTCTGAGTTTCTTGGTTATCTTCTCATACCTTGTCACTATCGAAATGTAACAGACCTCATGGTTTGTTTTGTTTTTTAGGTTTATTCTGCAATTGCATTGTACCAGTAAGCTTAAACACCACAAAAGTTGGTCACCACCACATAACCGAAGACAAGGCCTGTGATGAAGAAAAAACGAAGCTGAGAAGCCGCTCCAATAGATACAATAATAATAATAATAATAATAATAACAGTAATAGTAATAATAATAATAATAATAATGGATCTTCAACTAATTTGTCTCGATCTCCATCATCTTCACCACCGGAGAGGACAGGGAGAACGCGAAGTCGAAGTAGAAATAGAAGCACTCAGCCTCCTCCATCTTCTCCGTTGGTGGTGGTTACTGCAGCTTCTTCCTAAATTTTATTTTCTTTTTTCTTCTGATTTGTTAATCAATTTTCTTCTTTTTTTTTTTTTTTTGTTTTGTCATGGTGGTCTCATAATACTTGGGAAAAGCTTCTCAAAGAAGCTTGGTTATATTTGTAAATGCACATTCCTTGGGTTCAATGACATTACCATATCCACCACCGTCAGGAAAATGTTATCTTGAATTTACGATGAAGTAGTGTAGTGGTAGGTATCTCAATCCCTCCTTTATTTCCGTTTGATGATTGTTCAGGCCGTTATCTTTTGCTTAAAATAAGGTTAAATAATGAAACTAACTCGATGTATATATCTTCTTGTGGGTCTAATAATTCTACAATTTCTTTATTATTATTATTATTTATATTTTTTTTTTTTTTTAAAAAAATGTTAGAAGTTGCATTCTTGGAGCTAACAAAAAGTAAGCAGATACAGAGGCTTTGGTCGTGATATTGGGATGCCCCATTCATTGCTTTTCCAGACAAAAGCCATGTTCTTTTTACTGTTACTATACTAGGCAGGGAAGAGTATCCTATAGTAAAGGAGGCAAGAGGCTGATTTCCAAACAGAATAATCAGATTGGGTACATATAACTGAGACAAGGGCTTTCACTCTAATATACATAACATATATATATATACACATATATATATATATATATATATATATATGTAGACGCCTCCAACCAAGATGGTTTTATGTTTTTTCTTAATTGGTTTGACATAAGATGTTTTACATGACCTATTAGAGATCTGAAGGATTCGATGAGGATGGTTAAAAAAAAAAAGAAGAAGATATGCTTCATGGGAATATAAGAACTAATAGTGATTTTTGCTCCAACTGCTCAATGAATTATTGAGACTCTTTTTCTTAATTTACCAAACCATTGTCTCTTAACTTTTTCTCCCATTGTTTAACTAATAATTATTTTTTTTTAAAGAAAAAAAAGAAGATCCAAGGAGGAATACCTGTAACCGGTCCCATCACCTTACCTATCAATGACAGAAATCATATGCATACCACTAATCGAACTGCTTAAGATGCTCTCTTTAATCATAACACAAATAAAAGAGAGAGAGAGAGCAGGTAACTACTACATTGAAAGTTACAACAAATTTTCCACGCTGATGGAGACAGGAGTCTACTTCCATTATAAAATATCATAATTACGAAAAATAAAATATTGAACAGTAATAAGACATCTATAGAAAGAAGAGACTCATATATATATATATCAGAGGGGGGAGGGGGGGGGGAAGAAAAGGAGAGAAAAAAAAGGGCCCCAAAAAAAAAAAAAAAGCTATGATGTATATGGTCTTGTTCCTGCATGCTTTCTGCAGACATATTTTTCTGAAAAAGCACCAGAAAGGTTGAAACATGGATTCCTTGTTCATCATGAGAATTGAAAGGGGCCTTATATAAAAAGGTCCCACACATCCAAAAGACATCTTGCAGCATCCTGCATCTTGTCATGGTTCAGACTGCTAGCATCCCCCAAAATATGATGGGGGACATAACTTTCCTACTTTGACTAAGCATCTCTAGGAAGATGTTTGATGCTGCAAATTGGGCATAGCTCTCAACCCTGCTTTGCTCTTATCCAATCAACGAAATTATCCAAGATCCACGGCCATGCAAGAGTTGGATCATAATTGCTAAGGTCCGGAAAAGTTATCTATAGATAAAATCATCAAAATCAGGAACCCATTCCATAACACAGGCCAACAAGTCTCTTACAAATTGATAACTCATCTGGAGTTCAAACTCACACATCATGCAATTTAAAGACATCAAGTAACCAACAGACGACATAGAGGCATGCTCAACAGGCTAGCTATCTAATGCAATATGATAGAATTGGTAAGGAAAAATATGAAAAGAATCCATAAAAGTGCAAGATATAAGCAAAGGAAAAGAAAGTCAACTGTAGGCTTGTACCTCATTGCAAAATCGATAGAATCCCATCCACTGGTCCAAGTTTATGACCTTGTAATCAGTCTGCACCTGAATCAACACGGATTGAAAACTTAAAAGACTTTTTTTTCTTCTTCCCTTCTTTTTCCATTATAATATTATAATTATCAACAATGATATTCTCTTTACTGTATCTCATATCACCATTATTATATTAATACTCAGGCAAGTGTCTCCCAAGCAACAATGTGGTGAATTATTTCATAAAGATATGAAGGAGCTAAAATTGTAACATGACAATCTGTTTCAGTTCAAAAATTTGAAATTCAGAAAATATTACTGTAGAAAATGCCAATAATACAACAAGGAAATAACACTTACTCTAAGATACTGAACAAATGAGTCAACTTGCTGTCGAAATTGGGATCCCAAAACAAGATCCAACAGCATACATATGCTCTCAATATCAATGCTCTTTTGCTTCTCCTCTAAAAGAACACAAAAAATGGCAGTGAGATGGAGAGAAAGGATTTACCAAGTTTAGAATCATATAATACATGACGCAGAAATCAATTATACCTGTAAGACAATATCGAAATGCATATGAATAGAAATCCATGAAATATGATGGCCTTCTAACCTTTTAATATAAGAGAAAGAAAGTCATTAAAACAAAACCCATTGAGAATGAATTTTACACACTGACTGCTTCCCAGCAGGACTGACCAAATACATTAAATCCTGACTAACAAAGTTGGATAATCATTAGATCATACCTCTTTCTCTAGCTCTGGTAATGCTTTCTTTAATTTGACGATTGTGTCTGCTCGCAAAGCTTTAAGGCCTCTCCGCCATTCATCCTAAAGGATAATAACACACATCCAAATTACATTAATGACGAAAAGGATATGAGTTTGAAAATTTAAAAAGACATTTCATTGACCTTTAAGGTGCAACAACATACAGCATCAGTGACAACACCAATCAACATTTGATCAATCTGATAAAATTAGGAAAATGTATTTGAAAATTATTACTTACCAGGGTGAAGTATCCCTGTTTTTCAGCTTGCATTTTCCTATATAAGAAAAGAACTTCAATCAACATAAATTTATAAAACAATAACACAAATTAATACAAGATAAATAACATAAAAAAATTACCAAGCAAGCATTAAGATGCGAACATCAGTGTGCTCCACCTCCAAATCTGAACAAAGAGATTCAATTCCTTCAGGACTGCACATTAGAAAAATACAAATCAAATTAAATTTCTGAGGCAAAGAACAGCATCCAGTGATCTTGGACAGAAGTAGAGCTTAATAGAATTCTATATGTTAAACAAGGTACCTTTTTAAAATTACACGGGAGAGAAATAAGAATTTAAACTAAAAGTGCAAGTTAAATGCATTTGTATTGCTTCAAACAGATCACAAATGCCAAAAACTAACAATATATCCTTCATGTTGGACTCAAGTTAAAAATCCTATCAATGATGTATTCATTTATTCTAGACTATGACACAATCAAAGACATATGAATATAACCATGAGCAATACAAGGCAATAAATCCTACAAATAAAAATAGCTACAAGAACTCCACGTCATAATAATAGTAAACACAATCCCATAGCCATACTCAATAATTCCAGATGAATTGTTTGCATATGAATAAAAGACTTGATCAATGCGCTCCAGCTCCTTTGTGGCAGCTTTACCTGTAGCTAAAGGGTTAAAACACAAGAAAACAGTAAGGAGATATATTCACATTTGTCTTTTCATTATTATGGCAAGAAATGTAAAAGGAAGTTAAAATTCAAGCAGGATTCTTGAAGTTTTAAGAACTTCCTATATTCTTTTTGGACATTATGTTTTCATTTTAGTTATATTCTCTTGAGGTGTTAAGAGCTCCCTCTTCTAGAGCTCCTAGGTGACTGCTCCCACTAGAGCCTCAATCTGAATCATAGGCCCACAAAAATAGGAAAAAATAATATCAAGAATAAAATTATTCAAGATGACGATCAACTTATAGTCCATAGGCCGGAAACATGATCCATGAGTAGGGCTCATAACAATATGAGATATTAAATAGCTACTTTTGAAGAAATTATAGCTGGAAGTGCATACATGTTGCTACAACAAATTGTAATTTAAACCCCTCCATAAGATGAAAATTCATTCTACCAAACTTTCTCCAGATTATATTCTCATTGTTACTACACAGGAAAATCAGAGTAGGAAGAATGCAGGTAGCTTGCTCCCCCCGCAGCCCCCACTCTTCTCTTTTATAATTCTTTCAGGATGATACTCACATTCTTTCTATGTGAGGATCAATGAAGTTGGCAGATAAACAATAGACGAAATAACAAAGCAGCTGAAGCTTGTTGCATCACCATTTCCACAGACAGACTTCACAAAATTTGAAGCAGAAAAATCAATTATTCATTACTCTTAACACAGTTGACTAAGATGCCATGTAATCAAAAGCACTCAAACACAGGATCAGTTGCTGTCCCTCAGATAGAGAAAGAGTCACATACAGCTACCAAGTATCAAGTTCTATGAAATCTTCTACAATTTCAGGACAGGTTAAGCCTTCTTTTCTACAATCTCTTTCCATTTAGTATAAGGGAAAAGTCTAGATATAAAATGATTTATCCAAACTAGGCTAAACATTTTTTAAAAAAGAAAAAACTGAAGTTTTAGAGAGGAAAATTGAAGCTTTAAGCTTTAGGAATCCAGCAATTGAGATGTACATCTGCTTTGCTGATAGGTCAGGTTGGATTCAAAAGTCAATTTTGAGCAGAAAAATTATTTAGAAGTTAACCAAATAAAATCTTGAGCATTAATCTATCGGCTAAAAGAAAAACTCACAGGTAGTCAAAATCAAAACCTGTTTCTCATGCCGATAAGAAACAGGTTGGAAGCATTGAGAGGACAGGCAGCACAATCACTACTATTAGTTCCCCACCATCAATTCTCCGAGTCAAAATATTATAATAATTTAACGAAAACAGGCTAAATACTGATGTTGTATATAGTATAAATAAATAAATCAAAAAATCAGGCAACAATAATGCCAGACAAGTAGTATCATTATCATCCTTCTCTTTTTAAGTATTAATTGAGATACTCTCCTTCAGCATAACTTCAATGTGAGAAATGCCCAAGCCCTTTTGCTTAATTTTCATTGCAACCTTAGTATCACGAATTGTATACTTTAGACCTTAAATTCTTGATTCAAATGACAATTTTAGATTGCACCCATTTAAACAACACATTTAAAGGGTCAACTATCTCTCACTAATTGATCCAGCTAAGCTTACAAAAACTAAACTAATTAATCAAAAGAAACTCGAACATGCAAAATGAGAATTAAAAGCATTTCAACATAGACAGACGCACAGAAACATGTGACACAACACAAATTAAACAATTACCTAAACTGTTAATTCAGGTAAAACTTCGCTACGATGAAATTAGTAGAAAGCATCGCCAAACCAGCACAAGAAAACAAAAATTCTCAAAAGAAATCAGAAAGATCGAATACCAGAACGGAAGAGATCCACCGGCGACGATGAATTGCCGGGCGTAGTTGAATTAGCGGAGGCTTTCTTAGATGACGTGCGAGGCATCTTCTTCAACTCCGTTTGATTGCTAAAGAATCCTTTTCTTTTTTCAACTCTCCGAGCCAAAAAAAAAAAAAAAACACCTCTCACAGTCTTCTCTTCGATCGAAATCCCTTCTTCTCGTGGAGAAGAAAGAAAGAGAGAGAGAGAGAGAGGGGGAAGAGCAAGTGCGAAACCAACCTACGACAAGGCGGTACTTGGAACGGCAGAGGGTGGCGTACGGCGACAGGAAGTACGCGTCTCTCCGCCCCCCGATGTTTTGATTGGCTAATTCTTCTAAGATAGATGTATTTATGATGATATGATATCTACTCACCCCCAACAAAATATAAGATTTATGACGTATATTTTGCAGTTATTTTATTTTTTTAAAAATTCTAACTTTATATCATGTTTTGAACTCATAATTTCTCATGTTATAAGTGGTGAAAATACTACCACTAACTAAATTATTTAAATATATAAAATGAAATATATATAATGCATTTAATTTTTTTACCATTTTAAGTAAAATACATTTAAATTTTGAAAAAGGAAGAAATATTAAATATGACAGCGCCATATCATATCACAATTCCAGAAGTAGAATATTTGAGGTGGAAAAGTTGGAAGATTTAAGCCTCAGGCCTTTGGGGACCAAATCCAGGAAGAGGTCCCCCATGGATTCTATGTTCTGCCACAGTAATAAACTCCTCCCTCAACCCCCCCAACAAAACATATAAGATAAAAAAATTTAATTAAAGTAATGTTACTCAAAATTACTGGACAAGAGAATCTAGTAAAGGGCAAATTTGCAGTCTAGGTGAACTCGGAATGCAGCAATACATCATACATAGTTTCTGGGGATGAGTGAAGACAAAATGGACCTGAATTGTATTCGGGTTGGAAAATGACAATAACTATGAAGCAGCCTCTGTGATATAGCATGTAAAAAGTGAGACAGCATCCTGCAGATGGCATGATCGAAGGTCTTCTGGGAGGGGTGCTTTGAATATGGTGGAGTAGCAACTTAGCTGAACTTCACGTTTCGAATCCTCATCGCTGTCATCAGATACAAGCAGAGTGCAGATCTCCTCAGCCATCTTTGAATATGCTACCCTGAAAGATCATAATGCTAAGAATGAAAAACACTAGTGCCCCCCAAAAAAAATTTGCCTGTATATATATATATATAAGTGGATGACTGATCAATTGAACCTTTCTTAGTAATGAAAATATAAGTCAATACCTTGCTTCAATCGGTAATCTTGCACTCCAAACTGCTAAAGACTTATTCAAGCGACTAATGAATTCTGAGCATGCATCTTTCTTGTCTTCAAGTGTGCCCTGCAAACATTAGAGTGTGTTACTTCTCATGAAAAGCTAAGTGCTGCTACATTTTATTTTCTCTTTCCTCCTCTCCACCAAAATAATTGCCCATTCTAGCAGTGTTTTGCAAAGCAACAGGACAAATATACATATATGTATACATACACCACATACACATTTATGTATAAGTGCAAAAAGTATGGGAGAATTTTTGAGGTGTTGGATGATAAGAATTATGTGGTATTAACCCCTATGATCTGCATGAAAAACAATTCATCTCCGCTAAACTTTTGGAATTGTTTCAGTTCATTGATACCACAATACTATAAGAAGCCTGTAACATCAAAAGGAGAATCAAACTTATACAGGTTTTGAAAAGGACAGCCATACCGACTCAATCATAGTGTTGCTATCTTCCTGCAAGGAAGTTCGCAATGTGAAAAATGAAATATACATTCCAGCTCCTAGATCCCATTCTTCAATTTCTGACTTGTGGTCTTCCATGGAAGTAGTAAGCCTCCATATTTCTGAGTGTTTGGCTGAAAAAATCAACAGTTAATTATATTAAAACAGATCTTTAAGGTAAATTCCTCAACTTAATTTCAGAAGTATGGTATTTTTTATAGTTCAACCCTGGGAATGCAAAGTATTTCCAACTTCAATTGTACTCGTATATGACAATTCAAAGTACAATTTTCAAAATTGCATGCATCAATTTTATATCAGTAACTAAATTGAACAATAGGAACCATATTGACTGTGAAACTGTTACCAGACAAAAACAGAGAATGAGCAACTGAAGTCATGAAAATTGAGTGTGCTTTCTGCCAATTTCCACATTCAAGAAAATGCTCCAGGGCCTTTGCGAAGTCTCCATAGTAATTGAAATATGTAGCCTGCACTTGTTAAAATGCAATGAAAATCATCAGTAAAATGAGATCCTGCGCAACAGAGAGAAACTCTCTGCGAGCAAAAGAAGGTGGTTGAGTATCAAATAGCTTTCTGAATAACTAGAGTTTCTAATCCAAAAGCAATCTCGCATATGCAGTCAGTAAAGACAAAATACAAGCTTCGCAAAGGTCTCGAGTTTTCTAAGAGGAGGTCATAAGACACTGACTCACCAGCGCTTCATGCAACCATTCTGAAGGAATACCCAAATTCTCAATAAATTCCCGCTGTGATTCCTGAGAACTCCAGTCTTGACAATATTGGAAAAGGATTTCCCTTATAATAGTAGCATGCATATATGGATAATCTTCACGATAGGAGATGTGAAGCACCACATAGATTGCCCAATGACATTGTCCTAAACAAAGCAACTGAGAAACAAATCCCATATCAAGAGCATGAAGGTCATCTGAAGAGAAAGTGCCAATGGCTTCCAAAACTGCACGCTGATGCCAAATCATATGGTGATCGAGTGGATCATTTGTTGAAGCGAAGGCACTAAACATGGTCTTTAAAAAGCTATATATAGCTCCCTCTTTTGAATGAAGGAGCATAAGGTAATAAGCAAGATCAAAACGATCCCCTACTTGCCAACTTACTGATTCTTCCACTGGGCCCTCATCAATGTAGACTGGAACTGGATATGGAGCCTTTCCTGCATCAAGGAGCTGTTGATATGCATAGAAAGTCATTTGTAATGGTGTGTCAGGTGAAAGCTGATACCACATTAACAATCCCAGGAACCTCTTCCAGTCAATTGTAATGCCATGCAAGGCTTCATGAATATTTCCTGAGAGCAACTCAAGAAGTCGTATCCTGCTTCCCTCAATAAAACTAAAGTCCATTCCATTCTCTCTCCAGATATCAAGCTGCTTAGCAATATCAGAACGATTGATAATTGATCCACCAGCTTGGCTCAAAAGACAAGCTAGTCTCACATCTCCTCTAGATGCAGCCAACTCTACAGCAGAATCCAACTGCCGACCAGTGAGAAGTAAGAAAATGTGTTCCAGGTCACTTGACTCACATAAAGAACTTACTTCCTCCTGTACTCGATGGTAAACACTCTCCTGCAACCAATAACTGAACTCGGCTCTACGAATTAAGGGAAGTGATTCTGGGTCAACATCAGGAGAACTCTCTTTACCATCACGAATCATGTCTTCTTCCTGGTCATCTTCCACGGACTCTTTTTCCTTGTGCATTTGTCGGGAAGAAAAGAGCACTTTTATCAATTCCCAAACCATTACCTGATGCATTAATAAAACACGGGAAGCAGAAGACAACCCTGAAACTTCAAGTTGTTTCTCGACAATTCCTATATAGCTCCTACAAATATCTGACAGCATCAAGCGATTGCAGAAAACTTTTTTAAGCTTTAACTTGAAGGATCCAACTTCAACATCTCTTGTTTCATGACTCATTTCTTTGTGAAGATTAAGTGGAGAGTCAAAGCAAAAGTCAACAAGCTCCTCTCTTACTTTGTCACTCTCATCCCTTGCCACTCTGTCAATTGCAACCTTTTCTAAATTAATAACAGATGATAATGTACACTGGGTGTCAGTACTGCCAACAAGCTTACCAGAATGAACAAAAACACCATTAGGACCCCAACCTACCCGGAATGATCTACCCATGAATAATGCAGCATCAACAATATTTTGAGCATGGTTCCCAGTAATGGGTGTTTGTTGCTTGAGATCTAGCCTGAAACCTTCTGATTTAGTGGTCCTCAGAAGCGCACCTTTATCTTGTTTGGTCATTAAGATGGAACCAGGCGAGTTGGATCCAAAACTACCATTATTGTACTCAGTCAAAGCTAGTGGGATCTTGCGGGTCAAACGCGGAGACTCCCTGTGGGTTGCATGCAAAGATGAACGCTGTAACGAAGATCTGGAAAATTCTTTACCAGATTGTTGCCGTTGCTGTGAAAGCATTCCGTAGGACTCCTCTACCTCTTCTTCATCTGCTGGGGACATCAACCATTTCATTTCCTTCATTTTGACAGGATCAAGACCAAGATGAGCAGGAAGAGAGTGTGCAAGTAAAGTTGGCTCCACTAAAGCCATTCCGTCATCAATGTCTGAGGTGTCTCCACCATCTATCTCCACGGGATCTTGAACCTCTGGTGTCATATCATCCATCATAATGTCCTCTTCATCATCATCACTCAAACCAAATCTACTAAAATGTTTAACAAGAAATTTCCACTCACCATTTGATGGGTTGAATGATATAAATTTTGCTCCTTGTCTTTCTGATATAAGCCTCAATTTCTCTACGATTCTATTAGAATGATTCTCACTATTGTCCCCAGATCTTCCTGTTTGAAAAAGTAAAGTCACTTCAGCAGCTTTATTAAGGCCCACCCCAACTGCAGGCTTGGCATCTTCATCTTCATATACAACCACCTCATGTCTCCTAAACTTGACAATTTCATCCAAATCTAAACATCTAATATCTGTCTCTCCAACAAATTTGATACATCCAAAACCATATCTCCCAACAGTAAAGTCTGAGACTCTGCTACAGTACCCTGGGTTTATGAGCTCCCGGATAGTTAATTCACTCATGCAAGGTTCTGTGAAATAATCAGATGATTGCAGGACAGGTACAACATTACTATTGCCATCCAGTGATATTTTTCTTCTTTTATATTGAGGCTGAGAAAGAGGAAGTGGATAAACTGTGTCCAACTTGACCTCCATTTTCAGCGGAGTTGGTGCAAAATTTGCCTTTCAAAATCCTGCCAAAAATCTCCCCGAGCTCCTGAAACAAAATTATTTATCATAATTTTTACTTTAAACACAATTACAGCAGTTGCAGTTCTACCTTGTGGAAAACAATGGAGGAGAAAGAAGTGATAGAATAACCAAAGAAGCAGTAAGTTTGAATCAGTAGATAGTTAAATCAACAAGACATTCCACAGATAAAAGGGGGGAAAAGAAGCTGGCAGTTCCAGATACCGGGATTTTTGTAAGCATTAATCTAGAGAAGGCAGAACAGACCTTACAGTCTAAAGATCGATGCCTTCCTATACCTCAAGCCATATAACAACTTCGGAGAAGTATGAAAAACTATCTATAAACCAAAGGTTTATAATAACCTATTGATAAGTTCACATGAGAAAATATAAGAATTTAAGCCTAGACCCAGAAACAAATATCAGAGTAGGATCTCAAATCTTAACTTCACGAGTTTGAAACCGAAATCTAGACTTTTCAATACGAAATATTATATCCAATAATAAACATTACATATAGTTGAACACTGTCTGAATTTGCCTACTGAATCTGAAGCCCAAAAAATGAAATACTTAAGGGATACAGTCTTGTTAACTACATTTATCCTGACACAATCAAATTCATATGTTTCATATTGCCCTTAAATTCTCCAAAATCACAGTTAAGGTGTTCATTACTCAGACCACCATTACTCAGGGAGTGGAAATTGGAACAGTTATGGTGGCCATAATCTGTTTGACCTCAAATGGCAAAACATTATTACAATTTGTAATATTCCTTAAACCTAATCCAGAAACTCACCTGGAAATTCACTCAAAGATGTTTCTAGAAAAGATTGTTACTTTAATCCAAAATACTGAGGAAACTACTTCTGAGTTAGTCGCAAAGAAAAATTAACTAGCAATGAATCCAAATATATACGAGAAAGGCTATTCCCATTATTGGGTTTGCTCATGTCTGTACATACATAAAGAGTACCACTCCAATGATTAGCAAACAAGAGAAACAAGATAAAATAGAATGACAGAGTAAAACTTATAAACACACTATAAATAGTATGATAATCAATCTTTAAAATGCATAAACAGAGGCTTCATCGAGAACCGAGCTAAAAATTATCAAGTTAACTAGATTTTGAAAAAAGAAGGGGGAAAAAAGCCAATTCAACTTGGTGTAAGTACACTTACATAGAATCTGGGAAGCTTAGAACAAATGGGTTCGAAACTTTGCCTAAACGTCGACGACGGATGAGCTGAGCTGAGCTGACCGGAGCGGAGCGGAGCGGAGCGGAGCGGAGGTGAAGGGTGGCAGAAAAAGGGAGGACTGCGGAGGGAGGGAAGAGAGGGGGTTTTAGAATTGACTAGAGATAGTGCCAGAGAAAAATTACTCTTGCCAGAACAATATTTTTCTTCAATACCATTTTTATCCTTAAGAAGTGAAGGAAATCCAAGGCTACACAAGCTTTAAGGTCGTGGGGTATATCTGTCCATGAAAATAAATTCATATTGGCAATATCACTCGCCTTTTAAGACTGAAGATTTGTACATTTTTCATTTGCAATGAAGGCCAAACTTTTTGGCTCGGAGGACTGTGGAGGAATTTAAGTTTTAAGACATCGGATATTTATCTCTATGCCCTTATAGTTTAGCTAAATTATACATTAAACCCTATGATTTTGCCAAACCATAATTTAGGGACTAAATGTCCAATTTCCCTTAAAATTGTTCATCTCTGATAGGACCACAGTTTTTGGTCCACCTAATTTCGGTAAAAGGCCCAAATTGAAATGGGCTCTTCATATTGATAGGACCATTCCAAATTAATTACGTATATCTGAGATCCACAGTCATGACCCAAATTGAAGCTTTTTCGTCCACTTCCACATCCAAATCCAAATCCAATTCTCTCCTCACCATTTTTTTTGGGTTAGACTATTTGGTGTGTGAGTCATGTCATCACAACTTCGATTAATCTAATTCGGGTTGTATCAGCAGATTTTAACTCTTATTTGGGGGTAGTGTTTTTTCATTGTGCCAAGTCAAAGACTTCTTCTCTCCTCACCAATTTTTTATTTTTTTTTTTTTGCTTAGGACAAGTGTCCTAATTAAGTCTCAAACTATGAGAGGACATATTTAAGTTAATCCACATTCAAACTAATCTCATTCAAGCCGGGTTGGTCCCTTGCGGGAGGAAGCTCCGACTCCAAATTTTAAACAGTTACATACATGAGTCGGAGTTTGAACTCTTGACCTCACTCAAGCCAAAAAGCTTATGTGCCTTGGGTTCTTTTTCTTTAATTTATATGAGACAATATTTTTAAGTCATGCTCACATTTAGATTACTTTTCATTTAAATAGGTCGTTATAAAAAATTAAGTAAGCTATATACACGAGTACGAGTTTGAATCCATAAATATAATTTATAAGGTGGATATACGTATAGTAGTATGTATATATATATTGCATTAGGGATGAAGATGCATGCATGGTCATGGCCCAAATATACTCAATGAGAGAAATAAACATATGATTGCTGTAACATCTTATTGTCTTGGATAATGATTAAAAAATTGAGGTAATGAATGGGTGGCTTTTTGGTTATATTTGTGGTGTACAATTGGGACGATTGTTCAAAAACACCAGAATCTAAAACCGACGAATTTTTTTGTTTGCGGTTTCAAGATTGAGTAAATGTAAAGTAAAGAAGAAAACACACACTCACACACTCCCTAATTTTTTGATGTTATCTTCTGATTCTCAAAAGCACGCGCAATCTCACCTTTTTCCGTTTAAAACTTATATATATATATATATATATATCAAACTTTTCAATTGATCGTTCATACTATATTTCTTCGTATATAGCTCCCTCTCTCTCTCTCTCTATATATATATATATATACATACAGCCCTCAAATACCTATTCCATGCAACACACACATACACGTACAATACTTCCGTTTATATATTTGGTTGTGGCACATAAACATCATATATATATATATATATACACATATATTTTAAGAATCAGATGTAATTTTACTTAATTCATCTCAAAATGAAAATCACTTTTAAGGGGATCAACATTTTTTTTCTCAAAATATAATTAGAGTTATAATCAAAACAAATTATATATATATATAAAAATTTTGTGTCACTCATATTTATAACGTACTAATAACAATTGTCATTAGTTTATTTATATCAAGGGTTGGATTGTTATAAAAAACTTTAAATGTCATATATTTGCATATATTATATATATATATATATATATTGTGATACTTTATTTTATATCGTAAATATGTAAAAATGTGATATAATATACAAAAATAAGTGTACTCGAGATATTCGAATAAATTTTGGAGGGTTCCTTTGTGATGAGTATGTCAGACCCTAGAGAGTAGTACCAGCATGCAAAAAAGAAAATGAAAAGGCCATAAAGATCTGAAGTCTGATGAGACGACAATTTGACAAAGAAGTTGAAAAAATAGGGATAGTGGTGTTAAAGTCATTATGAAAATTTGTGCATGAGAGAAATCATTGTGCTTGATTGGAA